>VIIQ02000149.1:0-230893 GCA_007449985.2 Desmodesmus armatus | reverse complement strand
TTGCAACCTGGTGCGACACACAGCCACAATTGCAGCCACAAACCAGGCTTACAGCTGACATAAATGCAGCCACAATTGTGGCTAGCAAGCAGGCTTTGGTCAAAGCACTTGCCAGAGTGCCGGCTGCCATACAGCCCCGCCGCCAAACCCATCTGCAGCACACCAGCCTCGCTGATAGCACACAACTGCTGTTCAAGGCGGAGAGGGTGAACTTCAACCTTGAAGGTTTGGGACCCTCAACCCAGGTTGAAGTTCACCCTGATAGATCCACATGCCTCAAAGTGCTGCCTGCTGCAGCATTGTAGACAAACACATGCACACCCCCACATGTACACAGATCCGCACCGCAACTCACTCATTACCCTTGTTCACCCTCCTGCTGCTGCTGCTGCTGAGTGATGCACAAAGGAGCCCTGCGGGCGTGCATCAAGCCCCTTGGCAGTCAGAACAAGATAGCCAGCCCAAGCTACACTGTATTCATTCTGTATTGTATTCTGTATTGTATTGTATTTTGTATTGTATTGTATTCTGTATTGTATTCTGCTGGCAGCGTTGTTACACTCAGGCCCACACCACCACTGTATTCATGACAGTGACAGCAACGATGGCGGCTCGATAGACACGCTGAATCAGGTACAAAAACAGAGGTACATACGCGGCATCTGCCGTACCAGTAACACCACCAGATGCAGCAGCAGCCAAACCATTCAAAATCAATACTGCTGGTCCACCTGTATCTGGGTGGCGACCCCCCCCCCCCCCCCCCCCCCCCCCCCCCCAGCAACCCTGCCCAGCGGTCACCTAGGCATCACCCTGTCACATCCCCTGCTGCTGCTGCTGCATGAAATGCTGCTGCTGCTGCTGCTGCATGAAATACTGCAGCTGCAGCGCCACAAACAGACAATGCTGCTGGCCCAGGCCAAAGGGGTGCCCTACACTGGCCAACATGCTGGATACAACGAGCATGTGTGCATCATGTGACACATGTACTGCAAGCCTAGGGTATGAAGTAGGACGGATACATACCCCCACCCCCACCCAACGGACTGCAACATCGGGAACCCCACAATGCCCTGTTGGGCACAAGTGTGCAAGGATGCCACCCATGCTCAGATGCACCCTGTCAGATGCACCTTGTCAGTTGCACCCCTACCCCCCCTCCCCGGTGCACTTAGTAGCACAGCAGCACACACCAGCATATGAATGGCAGTGTGCCGAAGTACTGGGGCCCCAGTGGCACAACCCACACTGCAGGACAGCTCGTACTGCCAAGAGTACCGCCCAAACACCCAATGACTTGCGGGGAGGGGGGGGGTGTCAAAAGCGGGGTGCCAGGCCACCCCCAGGCTACTGAGACACCCCACTACACTCGTAATGTGTGCTGCTGCTGTTGATGCTGCTGCAGGCGGCTGCCGGCAGCGGTACTGCAGCTAGTCGCAGCAGCAAGGCATGCACCACTGCTCTGTTTACTGCACTGCCACCACCACATGACGGCTGTCAGCAGCAGCAGCAGCAGCAGCAGCAGCAGCAGCACCAGCAGCGGGGTTTGCTGCTGTTGCCGCGGCTGACGATGGGACTGGCTGCCCCACTGCCGGTTCTGCTGCTGTTGCTGCTGCAGCTGCACTGCCCTCAACCACTAGCACCACATGCCCCTCCTCTTGCACCTGCTGCTGCTGCTGCTGCTGCTGCTGCTGCCCCTCCTCCTGCTGCTGCTCTTCTGCTTCCTCCTCTTCCCACACTGGCCGTTTGCACAGGGGGCATGTGGTACCTTTTTTGAGCCATGTGTCAATGCATTCCTCGTGATAATAATGCCCACAGGGCAGCTGCTTTACCCACTGAGGACCCTCAAAGTCACAAAAGCAGATTGCACAAGTGTCCGCTTCGCTGTCTGGCGCTGCTGCTGCTTCTGCTGCTGCTGGGGGTGGGGGTGGAGAGGTCGAGTGCTCTGGAAGGGGGGTGTCACCGACAGCAGCAGCGGCAACGATCTGCTGCTGCTGCTGCTGCTTGCGGAGAGCGCTGTCGAGAGAGAGTCGCAGATTGAAGCGGAAAGACTGTTTGCCGGCATCTGTCACCCCTTGCTGCTGCTGCTGCTGCTGCTGCTGGGATGGACTGTGCCAGTCTGTTGATCGCCGCCACGGCAATTGACCGATGACACCTTTAGCAGCTCCAATAACACCCTGCTGCTGCTGCTGCTGCTCGGTGGCGGCGGCTGCACCATCACTACTGCTGCTGCTGCTGCTGTAGTGTGCTGTGGGGGCGATCATCGCCAGGCTGCTGTAGGGCATGACAGGCAGTGCTGCTATGATGTGCTGTGGCGTGCGCGCCAGCTTGGCACGGGGGTTGGTTGTGCCCTGCTCATCCCCTTGGCCAGAGCGACTGCGGGGCGGGGGGGGGGGTAGGGAGGCAATCGTAAGGAGGTTGAGGGGGGTGAGTGCCGAGTAGGGCCTTGGGGTTCGGTGGAACCTTGATCCCCTTGGCCAGAGCGACTGCAAGGGCGGACGGCAGAGGGCAGAACAATGGGAGGACGGAGGGATGGCGGAAGCAGTTGATAGGAAAACGGAAGGAGCATGGAGGGAAGAAGGTGGCAGAGCAGGAGAAGAATGGTAGTGAGTGCGACCGGTGGCATTTGGGGGGGGGGGGTGAAGTGTGTTGGGGAGGGGGGGGTGCGGAGAGGGGGAGGTGTGCCACTGCTATGTGGTGTTGAGGGTGAATGCTGGGTAGGGCGTTGGTGGAGCCCTGTGGGTCCCTTTGCCAGGAGTGTCTGCAGGGGAGGGGGGGGGGGGGTGCCAGGAGTGACTGCAGGGTGTGTGTGTGTGTGTGTGGGAGGCAATGAGGAGGGAGATGGGGTTTTGGGGTGAGTGCTGGGTAGGGCAGTGGTGGAACCCAACAGGACATTGGTCCACTTGGCCGGAGCGACTGCGGGCGGGAGGGGGGGTGAGAGGGGGGGGGGGCGTCAGAAAGGGTGAGGCAGTTGCAGTGAGGATGGAAGGGGGGGGGGGAGGGAAGGAATGTGATGGAAGGATGGAAGGTAACTGGAAGGAGAATGAAACGAGGACGGGTAGCGGGAAGAGGATACCGCTGTGGAGTGGAAGATGTGGTGTTGAGCAGGAGGTGGTGTTGTGGTTGGTGGTGGTGGTGGTGTGGTGGTGGTGGTGATGTGGGTGGTGGTGGTGGGTGGGTGGGGGTGGGGGGGGGGTGGTGGGGGTGGCTATCTGGTGCTGTGTCCTGATTCTGTGGAAGAGTGTGCTCTAGGTGTGCTGACATGAAGTGTGGGTGGGCAGATAGCTGTGACCCAGTGCCACAGTGCCCGCACCATACCTGCCCCTGTGCTGACATCGACCCCCCCCCCCCCCTCACCACAACCACATACACGCGTCTTGCATGTTCACTATGCTAGCTGCACATGTATTCTCTATGCCAAACACACTTGAGCTCAGCGCCTTGCACAAACATGGCTGTGCATTGAGGTAGAGAGGGTGGCAGCCGCTCAATGCAGTCTTGCATACCGCTCCTGATAAAGCTTCATAGCCTTGCAAACCCTAAGGTCAGGGTCTGGGTTAGGGTGTTTAGGGTTTAGGGAGGCTACACGGTGCTTCAGCCGACATAGAGGCAACTCACACAGTAGAAATGCAGCAATCAGTGTGCCCCCCCCCCCCCACACACACACGCACCCACAACCCACCCTTACCCACCCATGCACCCATACAATACCCCCACCCTTGCACCCCCGCCCCACCCCCACCCACCCACCCACCCATCCATCCACACGCACCCCCCCCCCTTCCCTATATGGATGTCATACCTTCTGGTGTAAGTCAAGTAAATGAAGACGGCAATAACCTGTGCCAACACAACACAACACAGCAGCAACAGCAACAACATAAGCACGGCCGTTCTGTGTTGCGATGCTGATAGTAGCTTGTAGTAGCTTCGGGCTAAGGTGGGTTTAGGAGTCAAGGCAGTGCTTCACATGTGAGGCAGTCCCATGGGGAAATCAAAGCAGATGCAGTGCCATTCCATGGGTTGCGTTGCGTGTGCTGAGCTGAAAACAGCAGCAATGCATGTATGGCTGGTGGGAAAGGAAGGAAGGACGGGGTTGCAGTTGTGCTGTACATCAGCATGCGTGCTGTCAGACATACCTTGATGAACCATGCCGCAATCAGCACGCCTATGACAATCAATATGTCCCTTCTGACCATAAACAACATCTCTGCAGAGTGGAATTGTGCCCACGGCACAAAGTAGGTATGTGGTGAGTACTGCTGTTGTGGATTGAGGGGAGAGCTGCTGTGCTGCTGGACCGGCGTCGCTCAGTTGCCTTGGTCAGCCGCTGTGTATTCAAATAAGGCCTGGAGCTCTTGAGGAAGCAAGAGCAACACGTGTGATGGAAAGTGTCCTGGCAGGACGGTTTGCGTCAGCAGCTGGGACCAGCCAGGCAAGCAGTGTTACGAGGCCAGGAGCTCAGGGAATTGAACACTCAATATGGGTATCCACGCTATACAACTGACCTCACCTTCCTGACTACAAGCGAAAATAACAGAACTGTGATCTGTCACCGGCAACCGTCATTTGGGCCACAGGACGATGCTTACCCAGTTTTCTTCACACAAACTTATCTTTTCAAACTCCAAAAGCACAGCCAAACGGTCAAACAGGCTGTCTTCGTCTCCAAGAGTCAACTTGCGATTGTTTTGGCTTCTTGTATTCCGTATGCTCTGATTGGCCGTGGATCAGATTTGCCTGTGCCTGTGGTTCGTCCTCTCGGCTTACTGACTCGGCTGCAGCTACTCCATCAGCTAAGCCGACGATTTCAGACAGTCCGAAGCACAATGCGCATTGGACATAGTTTGTAACATCTGGCTCAGTGGTATGCTGCTGCATAGGAACGGCCTAGCAGCATCCCGTGGCTGGCGAAGAGCAGCAGGTGGGTACTGATTCCTCTTCTCAGCAACAGCAACCCACCCCCACCCCAGCACGAGGCTCTTGTGCAGCCATGGTTGCCGTCTGACGATTCTACGCATGTGGGTGCCGCTGTTGTGTGCAAACGCTGCAGTCTTGCAGAGGTGCATAGGGAAGAATGCCGTAGCAAGGAGCAGTAGCATGGCCAGCACCAGTGGGAGCGTGGCCATGCTGGTTACTGCAGCAGCAGCAGGCAGCAACGGGCGGTTCGCAGGCAGCAGCGCAGCGGAACTCGAAGAATGGCTCGTGAGTACCTTTCCCTTGGTCTGCTCAGCTCCTAGGACACATCAGAAGCAGTGCGTGTCTGGGTTGACTTTTGACATAAATCGCAGCAGCAGCGCATCTTTAGCTGTTGGTGTGTGATGTAGATGTGACCGCCGTTTCACGAGGTTCTATCAATTCCTTGGCTGGGTCTCTTCAGCAGCTCTCCCGAAGCTTGTTGCAGCTGCATATGCACAGCCCCCCCCCCCCCCCCCCCCCCCCCCCCGTGGTAACCGACATGTGCTTGTATGTGCATGTGTGTGTGTGTGGTGGGGAGAGAGGCGAGATCCTAGGTTGGTGTAATGTGGCATAAGTTGAAGAGATCCAAGATCTGTTCTGTTCTGGTTCTGTTCAACTTGTGCACGTCACATCAACCTAGGATATCACCTCTCTTCCCACCACATACACTTACACGCGTTACACACATACACGCATACACGCCTGCACATACACCTGCAAAAATTTGAGCTTTGCAACTGTGGGAAGCTCCGTGTGCGATGACTCAAGGTCACCCACACCTGCAACGACGGTGTGAGGGGTCTCATCACAAAAAAGTTGTCTTCCAGCTGACTATCTATCTGCACCAGGGGTTGTGGGCGCGATTTTCCCCCCTTGGTTGCGCAGACAAAAGTGTGTCAAAAGGGTCAAAGGTGGCGCAAAGTATGGTGTGTCACTCATACATTTGCTGGGACTGTGTTTGTGTGTGTTTTTGTGGTGCACAGGCGCATCATGGTGTGGACACAGCGCAGTACGGTCAGGGCACTGCACGGACCACTGCAGAGCTATTTGAGGAGGTGAGCCAGGCACACAACATGTTGCTGCTGCCGGGTTAGGGGTTGGGATTCGTGGGGTTGGTTATTTTGCGGGTCTTGATTTATGGGGTTGGTGGGAGGCAGGATGAGGTTGGTGGGGTTGGGGGGATGGGGGGGGGGGGGAGGGGGGGGGGCAAGAGGAGAGAGGGAAGGAAAGGGCGCCTGAATCACAGCAGCGCTTTGTGGCGAGGTGAGGCAGGCAGGCAGCTGCTGGGTGCGTGTCAACATTCACTCACTCCCCCGGTTGGTGGGGTTTGGTGGTGGGAGTGAGGCAGGGCGTCTGAGATGTTGAACATCAGGGGCGACAGCAGCAGGGTAGCGCAGGCGGTGGCAGTGGAGGCGGCAGCTGCAGCAGCGGTGGCAACAGGCGCTGCAGCCGTGGTGGCAGCGCAGTGGCAGCGGCAGCAGCGGCACCCGCAGCGGCGGCGGCGGCAACGTCGGTGACGGCAGCAATGCAACACCACACAAGCGGCGGGTGGCTGGTCACAGCATCAGCAGCAGTAGTCACAGCTCCTGGCCATAGATGTGCTGTGTGTCAGGCAGTGCTGAGTGTGGCGCGTTGTGTTGCTGCGGCGCAACAATCAGTATCCGTGTATTTCATGCTGTTTTCGTGCTGTGCTGTGCTATGCTGTGCTGTGTGCCTTTGTCCTGCAGGTTGCAAAGGCTGAGAGTGTGCTGACTGTTGATGCTGGCAGCAGTCGGGCGCTGCGGCTGATCAACGTCCTCAACATGTACATTCTCAACGAACGAGGACAGGTGGGTGTCCACAACACATGGAATTGGCTGGGCATCGCAACGCCAAAGACGTGATGTATCTTATGCAATGGCAGCGTGGGTTTTGTAGATGGACAACACGCTTGCAATGCCTTACCACGTGACGGGATTGTTCACTTGGTGTGCGGGTGCTGGTGTCGACAGTGGGCGTGTGCCTTGCAGGATGGGGGATAGTGCCAATATTTGCACAGGCATTGAGCGAAGACAGTTGTGTTGGTACTGCTGTAAATTGTATTTGATGGAGTGACAGCATGTTGTTGCTGCTGTTTTCCTGTCGCTGCAGGTCTTGATAGAGGCGGGTCAGCGGCTGCCTGATGGTCGGTTGCGCACCCGCTGCCTGCCCCTCAGCGAGAAAATGATAGGGGCTGAAGGCTGGCAGGCAGCAGCAGTCAGGGCGGTGGGGGAGGAACTGGCAACAGCGCTGCCGCAGGAATGGCGGGAACAGGTGGGCAGGGGGTGGGGGGTTGAAGTGGCGTGTCTCAGTGCCGAGGATACACCGCAGCAGGCCGATGGCAGTTGATACCAGTCGCCGCATACTGTTACTGTCACTCTCAGAAGGTTCACCGTCACTGGTTGCTGCTGCCATTGCTGCTGCTGCTGCTGCTGCTGCTGCTGCTGCTGCTGCTGCTGCTCTTACTGCTGCTGTTTGCTGCTGCAGTTGCACATAAATGAGACCAGCTACCTTCAGCTTGTGGAGGTGCAGGAGTCCATGTCATACCCTGGGCTGTTGACGCAGGTGGGCACAGGCGCAGTGGGTAATGTTTCCTGTTGCTAGTCTCATTGGTTCGGTTTTTGGTGAATTGGTCAGGGCTGTTGCTGGAGGGATTTGGCCTGCTTGTTGAACATTCAGTCATGCTGCCCTCCCACTCAATCCAATGCACTTGCTGACTTGTGTTTGCTGCTGCTGCTGCTGCTGCTGCTGCTGCTGCTGCTGCTGCTGCTGCTGCTGCTGCTGCTGCTGCAGTACACCTGCCACAAGGTGACAGCAGCGCTGCCTTGCCTACCTCAGGAGTCATTCAGCACGTTGGAGCCGCGACCCAACGGCACACTCACAAGCTATTGGGAATGGCGGGAGCCCTCACCCACTGTAGCAGCAGTGATGTGCAGCCAGGATCTGAAATAGCCGTGCTTTTTTGTTACCGTGTGGTGTTGTGCGCTGCTGTTGCAGCAGCGCTGTTTTCAGTGCGGGGAAGTGAGTGTTTGCGTCCGGCAACATTGGTGCTGGGTTGTTCAGCACGTTGGAGCCGCGACCCAACGGCACACTCACAAGCTATTGGGAATGGCGGGAGCCCTCACCCACTGTAGCAGCAGTGATGTGCAGCCAGGATCTGAAATAGCCGTGCTTTTTTGTTACCGTGTGGTGTTGTGCGCTGCTGTTACAGCAGCGCTGTTTTCAGTGCGGGGAAGTGAGTGTTTGCGTCCGGCCACACCGGTGCTGGGTTGTTCAGCACGTTGGAGCCGCGACCCAACGGCACACTCACAAGCTACTGGGAGTGGCGGGAGCCCTCGTCCACGGTAGCAGCAGTGATGTGCAGCCAAGACCTGAAGTAGCAGCTTGGCCGTGCTTATGCTGTCTTGTCGTGTGAAGTTCTTACTTTGGTGTTTTGCGTTGCTGTTACAGCAGTGCTGTTCTTAAGTCGAGCAGCTGTTGTGTTTGCGTTCACCAACACCCGCGGTCGGTTGTGCAGCACGTTGCAGCCACTAGCGCGGCGGCACACTCAGAAGCTCCTGGGCGCACTGGGAATGGGGAGTGCCGCCCCCCAACAGCAGCAGCAGTGATGTGCAGGCAGGACCCGAAGTAGCAGCTTCGCCGTGCTCCGGTGTTCTTGCCGTCTGTTGATGCTGGGGTGGGTTGCGCTGCTGGCACAGCAGCGCTGTATGCCAGTGTTGTGGTTGTGTCCACCAACTCCTGCAGTGGATCAATCAGCGCCATAAAGCCGCAGCCACTACATAACTCTGACATGTTACTGGGACTTTCGGGTCCCCTTTCTTACGGTAGCATCAGTGTTAGGCAGCTAGGGTCTGAAGTGAAGTACTAGCAGCGGGCCCTGCTGCGGTTGGTGTGTTGCCTGGCCTTTGTTGCTGCTGCATTGCGCGCTGCTGTCGCAGCGCTGCTGCGTGTATGTTGGCGGGGCGTGGGTTGGGTTGGGGTCAACGCCCATCAACACTTTGCAGTGCGTGCCGGCCGGGCATTGAAGTTTGGGCTTGACTGATCTCTCACTCCGCTACTGTGGGTACGCGGAGCGGCCCCTGCCTGTTGCAGCAGTGATGTGCCGCCAAGAGGTGCATTCAGTGTATGACGCTGCTGCTGTGACATTGCTGCTGCCGTTGCTGTTGCTACAGCAGCAGCACTGATGCGCGGGTATGTTTGTTCCGGCCTTGCTGCTGCTGTCTGGTTGTCAACAGCTGTCGTTTTTTGCGATGGATTGTCTGGAGCTGTTGTGCTCTGGTGGTGGGGCAAAGGGGTTGAGATATGGAGCATGCAGCAACAATCCCAATGGTTGCTGGGGCTTGGAAGGAGCCTTGTTTTGTGTTTGTGCGGTTGCATGCACGTGGTTCAGAGCAAAGAAGCCCTGCCTTCTGCGCACTATGTATGAAGAAAGAAAGCTCCCTGCCTTCCAGGAGTGACAAGTGATCACATACATGTGGTCTGGGCGTGCTGCATGCACTGGCTGCTGCGGTGGTTGAGTAGCAGCAGCTCCTCTCACTTGTGTAATGGGGATGCAAGCAAGGCGCACAACAGCATAGGGGAGAAGCACTTTTCAGTCGACCACACCAAATTGTGCCCTGGCTGTTGTTTGCCTTTGGGCTGTCGTGGTGAAAGAAGATGTGGAGCCACCTGTATTGACGCCTTAGCATTGCGCTGCTGCTACAGCAGTGCTGCAGTTACGAAGCCTACGCATCCAGCGGTTGGGAACATGGCTGTGTGTTGCTGCTGCTGCCGCTGGCAGTCTGTCTGGGCTTTCAGCATACTCTCTGTGCGGGTGGGACCCTAGGCGATTCCTGCCGCTTTTTTGTTCCGACAGCGGGCCGCCAGTTTTTTTGGACAGAGGCCTCGCCAGAGCGAAGCAGAGCTCTACTTCGTTTGGACGATG
This sequence comes from Desmodesmus armatus, assembly GCA_007449985.2. Lineage (NCBI taxonomy): Eukaryota > Viridiplantae > Chlorophyta > Chlorophyceae > Sphaeropleales > Scenedesmaceae > Desmodesmus > Desmodesmus armatus. The sequence goes on along the minus strand of VIIQ02000149.1, from coordinate 220,992 downwards.
TCGGCAGACATACCACCGCACGCAGTCGTGCATGGCGGCCGTGCATGACAGCCGTGCGTTGGCAGTCGTGTTGGCTGCAAGGTTCGCTGCCAGACTGGTGCAACTTATGTTGGGCCTAGCGGGGTTGTAAATTTTGTCAAGATGGGAATGTTGGTGTCCTTCTGTGTGGGGCGCCAGGGGAGGGGGCAGGACACACAGCGCCTGGCCACACACTCACTGAGGGATTGCGTCACTGTTGCTTGCCTATCTAGTAGGACAGTCTTAGTGAGCTTGCATTACCCAAGTACTCACAACAGCCGGGATATCCTGATTGCCGGGGACGGAGGCAAAGCCTCGCCTATGATGAGCGCCTGATACACCCGTACAGGGGGCTGACCCCTTCACACACCCCTTCACGACCCCCTTCAAGTCCCTCTGGCCATGGTGTGAAGGGGGGAGGGGGCTTAGTGGTGAAGGGGGGTTGCCCGCCTGGTGCGTGCCAGGAGGTGCGGAGCACCCAGACCACGTCGTCACAAACTGCTGCAGTGTGGTCACCTGCGTGCAGGCAGGGTTTGACTACTGACGGACAGGGGCTCTAAACCTCAGCGTTAATGCAAGCTGACTCACTCAGTGGTGTTTCTGCAGCGCACAAGTTGCATACAGTTGGTCCTTAGTCATTGAAGACAGTGAGTTGTGTCATATGATGCTGCATCAAGCTTGCAAATGTCAACTGGGCAGACAAGCTGCTAGCAACTCTCAAGTTTGTGACATGACGAAGTTTGTCACAAACCCCAGTCAAGGGTGTTGCGTGAGTGCCACTCAGACATCACCTAGAACACCTAGTATACATTGAAGAACCACGTAGGGTTTTGATGCCTGTAGGACGCGGAGCCGTACCGTAACTTCCGCGTCCCTGAACCCAGGCTACGTAGGCGGGGGAGTATTAAACACACTCCGAGTCAGACCCAGATACCCATACAACACCCCAGAACCTGGCTAAGAGAGTCAGGTAAGGTGCTTGCAATACTGGTAGCAAGGGTGTGTGGGCAAATCGAACGAAAGGGACCAAGGTCTCTGACAGACTTTGCTGCAGTGCTTTGCAACTTTCCCCCTCCCCTCTGCCTCTACTCTGGATTGAGGACAGTCACTGCACAATGCCTTGTGGCACATCCGTATGTTCTTGAAAGCGACTGTCGGCCAAGCCCCGCAACCTTTCCAGCAATACTAGGACATAGTCCATGACCTAGGGTGCCTATGGGCATCCCTATCTTTTCACAGGGACAACCAAACATGGTGCACTGCTTCCCTGAGGGCTGATTGGCAACCCTCCAGAATTGCTACATTGCTGCCGGGTTGTGGTGTTGTGTGTTGTGTGGTGCTGGCATCAAGAGCCGGTGCACAACATACATGCTGGTTTATGTGGTTGCCTGCCTGCCTTCGAAACAGCATCACCTGTTGTCCCACCCTGGCAGTGGCAACTGCAATCATGCAAACCCTTGGGCCAAACCGGACCCAATCGGTGACTCCCCATACGCGTGGTTTCAAGGATACGAAATGATTACTGTAACAAGTATAACGCATTGTAGAGTGAAGCCGGCAGGGGAGGCCGCGGGGTTGCCTAACCTATTGCTGTTGCCACACAAGGGTTTCGTCATCACGTCATAGTGCTTCGTGTCCTCATCTGCTCTACGCTTGCAACTCAAACAGATACAACACACCGTGCGACACATCATTCAACTCCAAAGGTTTTTAAGCACTACACACACACGCTATACGCGCGCAGACGGCTTTGTCTAATATCTCTGATTTCCTTCTGATTGCATCATCCTACTGACGTGACAGTTTGCTGACAATAGTTCCGAGAAACAGCAAGTCACAGATAGGATGGTTCCGCAGACCTGAAGCTGGGCGCCAGCCAGCCTGTAGCTGCTCCTGTACACTTTGTAGATTCCTATACACCGTTCTCAATAGTCAGAGTGGGATCAATTGCCCCTTAGGGGTCGATCTACAGTCAAGCAGCATGTGTCAGTCAAACTTGGTGCTGCTGTCGGCAGTGCTGCTGCTGTGCTGCAGCCACAGCATACCCCACGCCTCTGCACGTGTCATCGCACGACAACCAGCCGCAGCAGCAGCCCCTGCAGCAGTCCCGTCCACCCAAGCAGCAGCAGCAGGAAACCCGATCGCAGCTGAAGGAAACACCCTTGCAGCAGTGCCTGACGCAGCGGCAAAAGCAGCAGCAAGCATCGCCAGCACCTCTCCTGCAGCACAGCTTGCGAAGGAAAGAGCAAGGCAGGCCAGGGCAGATGCACAAGGCAAGGACTTGACTCGCCCTGCAGTCCAACCTGCAGTCACCATCAAGCCAGCCACACCCACGGCAGTTGCAGCAGCAGCAGGGACCACCACACCAGCAAGGCCGTCCGCTGGCATCAAGGGCAAGACAGCAGCAACGGCAGCTGGTGCTGCTGTTGTTACAGAGGCTGGAAGTCGAGCAGCAGCAGCAGCGAAGTCGCATGTGCAAGAGGGGCTTCCACCTATGACCCCCCTGCAGCTGCTGTTTAGCGACTCCAAGCACACCAACCCCCAGGTAAGCTGGCACGGTTTTAGCACACAGTGTGGTCCTTGTTTTGCTACAGTCTATCTTGTTTTGTTGCCGGTGGTGTTCTGCTCTTCACGCATTGCTCTTGAGAGCCTCTCAACCTGCCTTTTTTGTCTCTGGTGCTGGTGCGAGAGGGTGTGTGTGTGCGTCTGTGGGTGAAAACAGCAAATCTCATGCTGACAGGTATACTACACCCGGGGTGAATGGCTTTGGTCATGTGAGTGAGCATGGCAACCCTGGCAGCAAGCAGGACCTGGCACATGATGAGAGATGGGGGGGGGGGGTGCTCTGGGTGGGAACCTGCATACACATGCATGCACGTGCAGACGTGCAAGCGCTTGGCAACATGCGCGCAGGCTGACAGTTTTTTCTTTGACACAGTATGTGTGCAGATAACCTTGGGGTGTTAGTATGTGTGGATAGTGGGGTGCCGCACAGTTGCATGCGTAGCCCAGCTGGCAGTGCCATGGAGTGTTTTGTAGGGAGCGCGGGAGAGGGGGGGGGTAAGGAGCGGTCAGCTCATTACTCTCTTTGCAGTGGTTGCAGCAGTGTGGAACAGCCATGCCGCCTTGAAAACGAGCAACTTGTACAAGTGCGAGCTGCAGGCGGCCCTTGGTAACTTTTGATGCATGCATCCCCCTCTTGACGGTTTGAGTGACCCCACTGGCAGCAGCACAAGCTGTGCAGTGTGCTTGATATGCAGCATGTGTTCCCTCTGCTGCAAGACGGCCAGATGGCAGTACATGCACGGTGTTACCCGCTGCCTGACAGGGTGTGAAATAATAGGCGTGTTATGGGGTCCTGCCCTCGTCAGATTAACATTTTGTGAGCCGCTGCCTGACCACTTGTTTTTTGCCCGCCTGTCTGCTTTTGCCCGTGTGTCCGGCCTGTGCTCTGCTGCTGTTTGCCTCAAACCGAGCAGTTGAGCAGAGACGGTCGCTGCCTTGCTTACATTAAAGGCGACGACAACGGCATCTCCAACGTCTTCGTGCGCAAGCTGCCGCCACGTCGGCGTGACATGGCGCAGGAACGTTCCGCGAAGGACCTCAGCATCTTCGACCGGGACGGGACCAAGACCGACCGGCAGGTCACGTTTGAGAATTCGGAAGGCGTATCGGCATACAGCTGGTCGGAGGACAGCACCGGTATCCTGTTTATTCAGGATCACAATGGGGACGAGAACTACCACTTGTATCTGGCGTCGATCGCGACGCCCGGGGATGCGATCGACCTGACGCCCTTCCCTGGGGTGAAGGCACAGGACATCCTGAGCAATGAGCTGTTCCCCAGCAAGCTTTTCATCGTGAGTGGGGTTTGCAAACGAGGGGCTGTGAGAGGGGGGGAAGTCTGCACACTGTCATGCAGCACCTCCTTGGCCTGCTGTGGTGCCGACAGCTAAGCAGTACCAGTGCAGACTTGCTGATGTGGCGCGGAAGCACATTCAGTGGCATCGCACACACTCATACGCAACGATGCACGGCATCTGCCTTCTCATCCCCCCTGCTTGCTAATCCACTGACCCTTTGCACTGACGCTCCACCCCTTGCTTGAACACCACCCTTGCTGCTGCCTGAACAAGCGTGTTTGACCTGTTTGCCCTGGATCTCACCGCTCTGGCACTTGCGCTCCACCCCTTGCTTCAACACCACCTTGCTGTTGCCCCCCCCCCTCCCCCGGATCTCATGCAGGGATTGAACAAGCGTGACGCCAGTGTGTTTGACCTGTACGCCCTGGATCTCACCACCCTGGCACTGACACTCCACACCGTCAACCCTGGTGACGTCAGCAACTGGCTGCTGGACTATGACTTCAACGTCAGGGTGAGGCAGACCCTGACGTAGTACGGTACATTTGCCGGCGGATATCCTTTTCAGGCCAGCAGTAAGGGATGGGGTGGAGAGTGTGGGCGGGAGCGTGTGCAGATACCTGACTTCAGTACAACCGATATATGCCCGTAGCACAGTGTGCTGTACTCACAGCAGCGGCACATCTCACACAAGTGGAACCCAGCAGCCAGTTTGGCATCGTATCATAATCACATGCATGTAGTAGAATGTGTACGGATCACATGCATGTCTCCCCACTACTCATGTGTGTAAAGACAGAGTCTCATTGCTCACCTCTGACGCTGCTGCTTGATGCAATCTTCATCTCTGCCCTTTGTGCAGGGTGCTGAGTGCTACAACAACAGCAACGGTGCCTCTTACGTCATCATCAACGACGCCCTGCCCGCCATCCCACAACACAAGCTGGCACAGCATGCAGCACGGATGGCGGCGATACAACGCACCCACGGTCAGTACCGCCACGATGTCACCTAGGCGCCAGTGCATACGTATCAACACCCCACTAGTGGGCCCAAGCTGTTGATGCACCAGCCAGTCGACTCACCACTATCCTCGAACCAAACTGAATGCCATTTACAAGCATCCCCGTGGCCTTCCCTTTGCCCCCTGCAAGTGTGCGATGCTGTCGCTTCATCGTGCTCAGCTTCCTATTGAATGTCTGCTGCTTATCATATCTGTGTGTGTATCACTGTGTGTTGCAATCAGGTGCCCCCAAAGCCCCCTTGCCCAGCAAAGCCAACACCAAAGCCCTTGATGTGCTGTTTGCCAAGGCAGAAAAGGAGAAATGGGGCCTAAAGCAGTGGAGGGAGGCCAGCAGCAGTAAGGCGGACGTGTCTCGCTGGCGTCGGCTGATCGAGTGGCCCTTTGGGGAGGAGGGCGGTGTGTTCAAGTTCAACAGGGCTGGCGATGCGCTCTACGTCATCTCCTCTCTCGGCAGGTGTGTTTATGGAGCAGTATGGAATATACAGAGTGGGGATGGGGCGCTGTAGCCGGGGTATATCTCTTTGTGACTTGGTTTGAAAGTGTGGTCACAGGGTGTCTGCAGCTGCGGCCGGGGTGGGGGGGGGGTCAGGTGAGACTCATGGCTGTGTTGAGACAAGCTGGCTTTAGCTCCAGCAAGGTCCTCCGATTCATGCAGTGTACTATGCTGTGTTTGAGTGTACTTCTTGTGCTGCTGTCAACTTGTGGCTTCACAACAACATAGACCCAATCGAGGCCAGCTATCGTCAGCAGCAGGGCTTTGTGTCTGGGTTTCAAGTATGCGTCTCATGTCTCAATCAATGGATCAACGCTACACCGCTCAAGAGCTCATGCCAGCCAAGCACCAACATGCCTCATGCCCTTCCCCCTCCACCGCCCTCTGCTGTCCTCCTCCTGCCACTACAGGGACACAACTGAGCTCCAGTTGATCAGCACAGCCCCAGGGCCAAGGTGCTGCAGCACATTGCGTCCAACCCCCTCAGCAACATCAACTCGGTGGAGTTCCACCCAGACAGCTGGGAGCCTCAGCTGGTAGGTGCCGCCGCCGCGTGCTGCTGCTGCTGCTGCTGCTGCTGCTGCTTGTCTTTGTTACCAGTTTGTGGCGAGTGCAGTAACATACATGCAGCCGACAAGAGTATACATTGCAAACAACGCACGTGATGGAATGCACCTCTCGGTGAGCCTCTAGGCTTTCTGTTGCCAGTCAGGGTCCAGGTGTAACCTGAACCACAGTGCAAAGACCCCACAGCACTGCCCTGCTACCGTTTGCATTTCTTACTTCCCCAGGTTTCCTTTGACTACCTGAAGGTTCAGTGGACCCTGCTGGACCCTAAGCTGGCCACTGAGTGGCAGCGCATTGAGAGCTTCAGACCCAATGATGAGGTCACAATTGTTGACAGGAGCATGGATGAAAAGGTAGGCGGCATGGGGATGCTCCTGCAGTGTTCCGCATGCGCTGCTGTATCTACTGCTGCTGCTGCTGCTGCTGTGCCACACTCTGAAAGAGTGAACCAAGGCTGCCCCGCTGGCCCAGTTCACAGCATGGGTGCCGTACTGACTCAAAGGTGCTGTTCCTGCTGCTCCTGTTGCATCTGTTGTTTGCGCTGCTGTTTGCGCAGGTGTGGATCCTTGGCTACACCAGTGACTCTGTCAACAACAAGTACTTCATGCACAGGCCTGGCACATGGCCACCAGAGCTGCTGTTTGACACACAGCCAGGCCTAAAGCCCTACAGGTGATTGCCGGTTGGGATGGCTGAGAAGCGGTGGCTCCATCCGTGTGTTTTTCCGGTTCACACAGCCAGTCCTCAGAACAAACACAAAACCCTAGGCCCTAAGCTTCTTGCTGTCAGTGTCAGTGTGACTAGGCCTTGAGGTGCTGTTTGAAACACAGCCAGGCCTGAAGCCCTACAGGTGATAGTCGATTGGTGCTGTTACATGGCTCTGACCACAAGCTATGGGCTGGGGTGGGGGGAAGGGGGGAGGGGGGTGAAATACTGTTTCATGTCATGGCTGCGCTGCATAGCTGTCTAGTGCAGCATTTCAGCTTCCCTAAAATCCACATTGAAAGGGGCTTTGCTGAGCATGTAGTGTTGTTGTTGTTGTTTGGTTCCCGTGCTGCTGTCTGCAGTGTCGCCAAGACGCACCCTGTTGTCATTGAGGCCCGTGACGGGCTGAAGCTGCCCTCATACCTCACCCTACCCCCCCCCCCTGGTTCTGTAGCTGTCCTCCTACTGGGTGGGTGGTACCCACCCCTGCCCTCACGCTTGACCTTCAAACTAACAGGTGTACCAATTTGTTTGACCTGCAATGTTGCCAAGACGCACCCGTAGTCATTGAGGGCCGGGGACTGCTCAAGCAGACCCTTGAGTTCATACGAAACGTATGCCTTCATATTTCTGTTTATTTTGCCTGCAGTGATGCCAAGACGCACCCGGTGGTCATCGAGGCCCGTGACAGGCTCAAGCTACCCTCCTACCTCACACTGCCCACGCCCCTCAAGTCCTGCATGCTGAAACATAGCTGACAGGTGCACCACTTGTGGGTGTTCTTTGTCCTGCAGTGTTACCAAGACACACCCGGTTGTCATTCAGGCCCGTGACGGCCTCAAGTTGCCCTCCTACCTCCCCCCCCCCTGGTTCTCAAGCTGCCCTCCTACCAACCCCTGCCATCACCCTTGATTTTCTTCACTGACATGTGTTCCTTTCTTTTGGTGTTCTCTTGAACTGCAGTGTTGCCAAGACGCACCCTGTTGTCATTGAGGCCCGTGACGGGCTCAAGCTACCCTCCTACCTCACACTGCCAGTGAAGGCCGGCATCCCAACAGTGCTGCCTGAGTGTTTGACTGGCAAGGTGCCAGACCTATCCGGCAAGGGGCGCTCGCAGGTATGTAGACATAAGAAGTGCATGCAGCCGATCAAGATGGGGGGGGGGTATCTCATAAATTCATGGGTGTATTGGTCCCCTCAGTGCTGCCTGAGTGTGTGGCAGGCAAGGTGTCACACCTGTCTGGAAAAGGGCACTCACAGGTGGGTGTAACTTTGTTGAATTTGATTTTGATGTGGATGACTGGGGTGCTTATCTCATGATCTCTGCTGTATTGGTAGCTGTAGTAGTAAAATCCTCTCCGTGCCGGAGTGTGTGGCAGGCAAGGTGCCAGACCTGTCCGGCAAAGGGCGCTCACAGGTATGTAGAGGAGGGCGTGCGTCCGAAAAAGGGGGGGGGGTCCGTTGACCCATACGATATCCTTACGTGCATGATGCCCTGAGGGAAAATATTTTCACCGGCCTATTCAAACAGTGCCCCCCCCCCCCACACACACACACACACGACCTCGCCCCCTTATGTTTGCTAGGGGTTGGGTACTGACCTATCACTGATATGTGGCACATTGTCCTCCTGTGCTTCACAGGACGCCCAGGTCCAGCGGCTGGCGTCAGCCCAGAAATGTCCCCTGGGTCTCAACCTCCCCCTGGTGCTGGTGGTGCATGGAGGGCCCTGGTCACGCGACACGTTTGGCTCAGACCCGCTGGTGCAGTTGCTGACCAACAGGGGCTATGCGGTGTTGCAGGTGGGTGGATTGCGAAAGTGCTGTGGGCAGCCCGAGGGGGGGGGGGGCATCAACGCAAGTGTTTGTTGGACTATGGAACACCTGGGGCGCAGACCCCAGGTTGGTGCAACTTGTGACAAATAGAGGCTATGCAGTGCTGCAGGTGGGCAGTCTACTTATGGGAAGTGTGAGGGGTGTGGGGGCAGCCCCGGGGGGGGGAGGGGGGGGGGCAAGCATTTGTTGTTGTGACCATGGGACACCTGGGGCACAGACCCACTGGTGCAGCTGCTGACCAACAGGGGCTATGCAGTGCTGCAGGTGGGGGGGGGGGGAGGTGTTGGGAGCCGGGGGCGGAGGGGCAGGGTTGCACAGTCACCATGGATCCATCAGCAGTGCCCACATGTGCACGCAGCACTGTCTAGCAGGTCAAGTACCAGGCATTTTGATTCGCTCAGGCTTCCGCAATCCAGTGCTCCACAGCTACAGGCCCAACATGGTTTTTTCTAGTGGATGAGCACTTCACTGAATACCTGCTTCTTGCTGTTGTTGTACATTGCCTTCCTCCAGGTCAATTACCGTGCTTCCTCAGGCTACGGCAAGCGTTTCACCAACCTCGGCGACAAGCAGTGGGGCATCGGCACGATGCAGCACGACCTGTCAGACTCCGTCAAATGGGCCGTGAGGACAGGCATCGCCGATCCAAAGAAGGTCTGCATCATGGGCGGTTCTTACGGCGGATATGCCACACTTGCCGGCCTCGCTTTCACCCCGGAGCTGTATGCTTGCGGCATCGACCTCGTGGGAATCAGCAACATCGCGACATTCATGAACTCCATCCCGCCCTACTGGGAGCCGTTACGATATGAGTGGACGACACGAGTGGGCCTGCAGACACCGACCCTGTCTTCAACCGCATCCGGAGCCCGCTGTTTCACGTGGATAAGATCAAGGCACCCCTGCTGATCGCACAGGGTGCACACGACCCACGTGTCCCGCAAGCCGAGAGCGACCAGATGTTTGCGGCGATGCTGAAGCGTGGTCGGCCGGTGCACTACGTCCTTTATACCGACGAGGGTCATGGGGTCAGTAAGCCGCAGAACCGCAAGGATTACTACAGCAGGGTCGAGCATTCCTTGCACAGTATCTGGGAGGCCGTGCTGAGGCGCCATTGAAGCTTGAGGGGGTGTCAGCAGTGGATGTGAGGACGTTTGAGGACCTGGCGGAAGTGGCGGACAGTGCCAATAAGGAGAAGAAGGGAGCGCCTGTTGCGCTGATTGACGCAGGAGCCAAGAGCAGAGCACCAGCAGGGTTGCCTGGGTGAAGTGTACCCACACCCTTTCTCCCATGTTTTTCCTCACACTATGTTTTCCCCATGCGCGCTAGCATAAACTGGGCCTCTCTTTGGCTCTATCTCAGATGTAGTGGAGTCTTCCTGGCGCCTTCTCCTGGAGAAGCCCTTGCGTGCTATGATGCATCTCGGTGGGAAGCTTTCTGCATGTCCTGCAGGTCTGTGGGCATGCAGGGGCTCATGCAAGCACAGTGTGCACAGCTGAGCCCGCCCGGCCGAGTGCTGAGCATATCCCAAAGGGTTTGCGTGCATGCATGCGTGCCTGCAAGCATGCACGCATACCTTCTTATGCTTTCCTGCACGTGCTCCGCATGAGTGGGTTTACGGCAGGTTGTGTGCACCACGCCTGGGAGAGCTGTCACGCAATTGATTCCTGTGCATTGCATTGCAGAATCCTGGAGTGCTGCCCGCCTGTCTGCACTGCTTACATGGTGCTTTTGGGTAGCAACTCTGTATACTATGCATCTACTATGCATGTGGAAGTAGTGCAGGTCATGTGCTGGCTGGAGCATGGCGTTGCAGGGGAGTCTGCTCCACCAGCAGTGTCCCTTCCTGCAAGCGTGTTGCAGCAGTGTGTTTTGGCGTGTTCTGTTGCACCGCCTGTGCTGCATGCTATTTTGTTAGTATGCAGCACGTGCACTGTGCACACAGCAGCTGTGAAAGTTGCTACATGTAGACCAGCAGGGCTGTACAAGCGTGCATGCATATGCCGCTGCATCTTTATCACCAGCTTTTAGCAGGCTGCGCCTCTGGGCACCCTGCCCAGGGCTGTGAGCACTGGCCTGCTACTGCCTGGCCTGGGGGCAGTAGCTGCCTGGCTTGCTTTCTCAACAGTGCTGTGCATGGTGAAGCTTTGGGCTCCCCATGTCGTGTCCCTGCCCTGGGTGCTTCACTGTCCTGCATGCTGTACTCCTTTTGGAGCGCATGCAGTTCTTGGGTGCTGTGCTGTATCCCTTGGTGTGCCACATGCTGCCAGGTTGTGATCTCGCACACAAAATCTCACAGCTTGTTCTCTAGTATTCTGTACGAGTCGTCCAGTGTGGTCTTGGTGTCATGCCGGTCAGGTTGCGGTCAAAACAGTGGGTGCGATGACCCGCTGAGACATCAAGACACCACATGTGTACACCTAGATGCATGTTGCAGGGCCCTTGCCCGTGCTTGGCTAGGTGAATTGTGATCCAGCCCACAGGCACAGGTGCAGGAGGATAGCCCTGCATAGCATACGATTTGCCTTGTTTGTGTGTGTGGTGGGCACGATTGTGGGTATGTTTGTGGGTGTGTCTGTTTAGTGCAGAACTGCCGATTGTAAGTGCTTATGCAGCCATAGCACGCCGCAGGTCTTGTCACTGACAGCGCAGGTGTGTCCATTCCTTTGGGTGCCATCTCCCGCTCTTGATTTCATGCCAAGCCTTCACGGCTGCCCTGATATTTCATGGCTAGGACTCTTTGTGCTGCGTGTGTGTGTGTGTGTGTGTTTGCGCTACGTGGCCCCTCTGTTTGTGAAATCTGGAGTTTGTCGCATGCTCGTTGGCATGTCGTACTTGTATGGGCCTTGGCAGGCCGTGATTGTATGTGTGGTGCTTGGCGCATGTTGTTTTGTGCGCCAACACCGCCTGCCGCTGCCGGTCCCTGAAGGCTGAGCTCCCCTGCACCAGTGATGGGCAGCCTCAGGCCATGACAATTCATGTCTAATTATTGCTACTGCATGCGATGCATGGCACGAATACAATGAGAATGCACCTCCAGGCAGGTGCATTGTTGTACTTGTATTGGGACAGCAGGCTGCGTCATTGCGATTGTGGCAGGTTGTTGCTGGCTTTTCTCAGCCCAACTTGCATTGTTGACAGGACTCATGTTGTTGAGCTCGTAGCCATTGCGGGTGCTTGGTGGTGCACATTTATACACTATTGACAAGTCGTTGTTTTGGGTGTGGTCCAGTAGTTGGCCCGTCCAAATGTCAAGGTTTCTTGTAGGTTGTTGGGGCAGCTGCCTCTGTTGTCAAACACAACGCCATCAGTAGCTGCAGCATGTGCCGGCTGAAGCAGTGATGCTGACTTTGTGTCCCACACACGTGGTTGAAAAGGTGGCTGCGTGCAACATTTTGCATAGCTGTGGTGCTGCTTGACCCAGGGACTTCTTGCATTGCTGGTTGCTGGACAGCACAATTTGCTGGACATACAAATCAACAGGGCAGAGGTCAATGTATGGGCATGCAAACAATCTTTTTCATGTCTTAGCTGCTGAAGGTGACGAGGGGGCAGGACTCTGGACGCATGGTGCGGACCCAGGGTATTGTTTGAAGCTGTTTCGGCTGTGGCCAACCTTTACCCAATTAATTCCGTGAGCCGAGTCACATGTGTTAGTTTGCAACTTGTTGACATGCGCCGTTGCATCATTAGTCTGACTAATATCTATGACAACAGCAGATCATCTAGCAGCTTGTGGCAGATAGCAGCAGAAGCGTCCTTGGTACATAACTTTACAGGCATTGATTGCAGCAGAGTCAGCCAAACCCCTGCAAATATATTCGATAGCAGTGCTGGCAGCCAGTACTGCTATCAATCGGTCACACTGTAACGGTTATAGTACTTGGTTTACCTCACAACCTGAGCAAGGGGTCCACCGCAAACCTAAGAAGGGGGGAGGTGACGCAAAAATTTTGAGAACCCCTCCCCCCCTCTCAACTGTAGGCTCTTTGGACGAAAACACCCACCCCCCTCTCCGTTTTAGGCTGATCATTGGTACTGCTGTCTCCCTTGCTGGCGAGCTGCTGGACGCCTCCCCCCCTTCCGTTTTAGGCTGTTTTCGCAACTTAACCCTCCCCCCTATCCCGTTTAGGCTTGGCGTCAACCCCCCGGGGTCTTAGGTTTGCGGTGGACCCCCACCCACAAAGGAGCCAGAGGCTCCTGGGGGACCAGGAACGGGCACCTCCAAAACAGCGTCAAAGGCATGTAGAAGGACATGCACACCGGTGGATGGGTGGAGGGGTACCCCTCTGAGCCATAGGCGTAGTTACCCAAAAGAACAGCCCCCCCCCCCCCCCCCCCCCCCCCCCCGCGCGCCAAATGGGAAGGACCAATCGGCCCTTAACAGACCAGCTGTGTGAAACGCGTGTGCACACATCATGAAAATCAAGAAAATAGTCCGCTTCCACACCAGCAGTGCGTTCGACGCACAGTCGACATTACAGCCCACACCTGGGGCCATCAATCGAGCATCCCTACGGACAAAAAGCTGAAATATCTAGCTTTGAATGCTAAAGGTCTATGTCAGGCTTCACCGTGGCTGGTGGTAGTTCGCAAGGAGGCAGTACACCGTAGTGTTTCATTGCAAGATAGGTCCTGCTTGTCAGCCTGTTATACGTGTTACTTATACTTGTGACTTCTGTTGCCATCGTTACGGTAAACACGAGCATGTCAGGGTGCAGAAGTGTGACGAGCGAAGTGCAGCAGCAACAGGATAGTTGCCGTTTTATGATCAGTCAGAACGTAAAAGACCTAAATGGGGGGAGATGTGACAGCTGGGCAACGTTTCTTCCGTTTACAAGCGGACTTGTTGTACATGCGGTGTAAGCTCGGATAGGCGAGTACCAAAAGGTATCAATGTAGCCGCGCCTGTGCAAGCCGATGTTTTCAGACATATGCATCCAAGGCACGTGCACGGCATTCACTATCACGAGATACCTGCATAGTTTTCACAGAACACATATCGAAATAAATTCTCTACTACTGTCATAAGATGGGTCTCCTACGCGTCCATGTCACCATATTGTTCGCGTTGATGATGGCCCTGTCAAGCTGCACACCTGCAGCTGCTTCTCCTGATGTTAAAGTGACTGAAAAGAACGTCACACTCCCTACGAAGCGCTGGACAGAAGGTGAGGTCGTTGAAGCACAGCAGCGTCAGAACAAAAGCAAAAAGCTGATGCTATGCTGCTTTATGATAAAAATAAAGTCGTGGACAAGGCACATTTAGCACTTCAGCTACCACTGGCTGGCAGCCCAAAAACCTGCTGTAGTGGCAGTGATATCAGTGCCAGCTGACCAGGACAACGCTGTACAGCACATGTGCCAGCACCTTTGTCTTTCACAACACACAGTGTGTCATGTATCATACGATCTTGTGCTGCTGTTGAATACTTCTTTTGAATACACCGCGTGCACAAAATTATGTTCTGCATGTATTTACTTTGTGCAGGCACTCGTCGAGCCCTCCCAAAGCGCTTCACACTGCTGGGCAGCCCTCGCCGTGTTGTGGATGCCGCCTGTGGCACCCTCTCAACCGAACCCATCACCCTGACTGAAGCCACTGCTGACTTGGAGATCACATATGAGGGCGGAAGCCGCGCCGGCACAGTGATTTGCACTCAATTTATTTGCCTAGTAAATCTATTCTTTGGAGATTCTGGTAGGTTCATGCTTGAATTCAACACCGAGACTACTTTGGAAGGCCCCCTACTTCAAATCATCGCTGAGAATACCGAGTTCAGAGTGGAGTTGACTTCACCAGACTTTGATTCCAGCACAACATGCGTGCTGGTTGGCAGTGATTTTGATGTCGACCCAGTCATCACACCAGATGGCAACTCATTCACCATCACTGGAGGGAGCAAGACAGGAAGCGGCGAGGCAGCCGTGAACTGCTTCAGCCTGGTGAGTCTCACAGCGGTGGTGTGTGCTCACAAGCTCAAATGAGTCACTTGTGTGAGTCATGCCGCCTTTGCATTGCAGCACTTGCAGCGCTGTGCACGCTTGAAATCAGCCAGCACATGGCGACCAAACCCCACCTGGCTGCATGTCAATCTACAGTGTACTACCAGGGATGTGCTGAGCCGTCATGAATGCTGGTAGCATCCTGACCACTGCTGCTCCCATTTGCTGCTTGCAGGAAACAAGCACCCCAAAGCAATGCTGTGACGGCGGCCTGCTGAAGAGCTCTGGGACGGTGTGCAGGTGGGTCGTGCTGCCAGCAGCCGCTGCTGCCAGCAGTTTTATGATCAGGCTTATACACTCAGCACTGGGCTAGCATGTCGGTGTAGCAGTAACTGTGCAAAGGGCATGCAATTACAAGTACACACGTCATATTGCACTTGCAATGGACACTTCGCGTGTGATTTTGCATACGCTGGTACTGCCAGCCTTAGCGGCGGCTTGCAGCATGCTGGCAACGTTGGACACTTACCAAGGCTATTTGCTGCTTTGAAAAGGCTCTTTGCTGCTGCTGCTGGTCCTGACTGAGCTGCTGCTGCTGTTTCTGCTGCTGCTGCTGCTGCTGCTGTTGCTACTGTTCTGCTGCTGCTGCTCCCATTGCTGCTGCTGCTGCTGCTGCTGCTGCTGCTTTCATTGCTGCTGCCACCGGGCTACGCACCATGACTTTACTCAACCTTGAAGGGACACTGCCTCCCCGTGCCTGAAGCCGGCAACATGTGATGGTGTGAGCGGAGATTGCCCCGCCAACCCTGCTCACCCTGATGGCAAACACTGCCCATGGTGAGCAACAAGCAGTGTGTGTACAAGTGGTAGCAGTGCGCAGCTAGCAGAAGCACCCATACAGGCTCCGGCCCTTTGGCTGCTGCAAGGACTGTCAAGCACCCAGCCCAATTTTGCTGTGTTGCATCACTACTTCACATCTATTACCACAACACCACTACCACATCACTTGCATCACTACCACCACATCACTACTTCAAGAAAATATGCACATCACTACTTTTGGAAAACCACACCACATTGGTAATGATTATTGCTGCACAGCCAGCAATGGTGCATGCTGAGATGCCACTAAATATCTGCAGCTGCTGCAAGGGGTTTTGTCAAAAGCATGGCCATGGCCACAGCTTTGTAACCCTTCTTATCACTGATTTGAGGCGGCCTCAAATCACTACTGCATCAGTGTTAGCACCGTGCTTACATGGCATGTAGACTGCAGGTACCCACGGCCTGCATGGAACACCTGCCTCACAGCATCTTACGGCCGCTGTAGCGTGCAATTGCTGCAACTGCTAAGCCCGCTACATACCTCCAATGATCATTTCTCGTGACTTCCCTGCTGCTTTTTTGTGCTGCTGTTGTGTGCAGGTATCCCCATCCTGCTGGCCACCCATACTGGGCTGATGCCAGCACACTCAAGCGCTCAGCAGCAACTGAGGAGGAAGCTGCAGCACTGCTCATGACAGACAAGCCTGCATATGGCTGGCCGCAATGCGAGGGCAAGTGCATGAAAGGCTTGTGTGCACTGCGATGGGATCATCCTGCATGCTGCGCTGTGCCAGGCAACGGTGATGACTACTATGGCCGCTACTCTGCTGACACTGAAGCACAACCGGCAGCAGCAGCAGCGCCTCTGTTCGAAGGCAAGTGGCAGCACGGTCATCATGGCAGTGACTTGTACTGCTGGAAGCACTAAGCGGCAATGCCATTAGTGACTAGTGTGGCAACGTATGATGCGTGTCCCTGCGAAGATGCAGCAGGGGGAGGGTATACCTGTGATCTTGGTTCTGATTATGTGGCAAAGCATGTCATACGTGCCCCGGAGGGGATGCCACAGGAAAATTGCAGCTACGACAGCGTGACACAGTGTATGTGTTCCACACATATCGGAAATGTTGGTGAGGGGATTTCTTCAGAAGTCTCAACGCATGTGAGCTTAGTTGCTTGCTGATTTGATTCAATCAGTCACAAGAAGTGCTTGTGAAGTGACGTAATACCACGGGCACTGGGACACTGGCACTTGGCAACAGGGTTCACCCTCAGCTAGGCCAGGTCCCGGAAGCAGGCTGCTTTCTCAAAAAAGGGTTAAGGTCAATCTTTAGACAGTATGTTGGGCCAGCATACTGGAGGCCCTCAAATCACACTGCGTGGTGACATTTTTCAATTTGGGTGAGGAACATCTCAAATGTGTTTGGCATGTGGGGCCTGTAGTAATGGTCATGGAGGCATCTCTTTTTTGTTTTGATGCCTCGGGTGGTTTGCAGCATCGATTGAGGCTTCAATGGCACAGGTTTTGACAGAAGCTCTCTGGCACCCGGCGAGCTGCTTGGTTCTTACTCAACATGTGGGTGCTTCCTTAAATCGCGGGGTGCCAGACAACATCATGCCTGGGCCAGGCAGATGTTCAAACAGAGGGCCTACGAGGCATCAACATTCAGGTGCACCGTGTGAAAACCTTGCAGCTGTACACACCTGGGCAAGGTGTGTCCTCCTTTTTTTGTTCTTTTTTGTTTTCGATTCTTCCAAACTGGCGGTGTGTGTCCACGCACGGTGGTACCCAAGGTGCATCAATCTTGTCAGGCCCGATTCCGGCTGCTGCCCGATTGGCTTTTTGGAGTTGTCTGTTAGTGCTGAGAGTAGCTTGAGCAGCAGTGGGTGAGTGTGCCACATGAGAATGACCAGCTGTCAAGTGGTCAAGTGAGCATGGCAGTTGTGCCATGTGCCTGTTGAGTTTCTGACCGTGCGAGGGTCATGTGCCGGGGTGCGTGCCTGGCAAGGCACGCCTAGAATTGCCTTCTTGTGGAGTGAGTATCTGCTGTCAGTGTCAAGCAGCGCAGGTGGGGGCAGAAATCCCCATAGCTTGTAATACCTTGAGATTCTAGTGCAAGAGAAGTGAATAGCAATAGTGGCAGCAGGCAGCAGAAGGCTCACGGCCCAGGTGATAAGGCGTTGTCGCAGGGATCCAGTAACATCAGCAGCCGGCTTTACATCCAGCATTGACGGCAGCTTGCATGCACAGCAGCTTGCAACCTGTTCTGCTGCTCCCTAGCTGTGATGTAGAGTCAGCGCCTATCTGTCATGGCGCCCATGTTGTACGACAATCTATCAACCCTACTCGCCTTGTTTCTTTCAAAGGTGCCTGATCTGGGTTGCTGCCACATGTGTGACACATGGCCCTTGTGTGGCGACTGTCACTACTAGGCCTAGGCTAGGCCTATAGGCCAACCCTTGTGTGAGCATCACTGGACCGCCCTGGCTGTGTTTTGCCGGGCTGGTCTAAACCTGTTTGCCTGTGGCCAACATGCACTCTATCGAATCTGTGAAACCAGTCACAAGTGTCAGTTTATACCGTGTTGGCATGCAACCTTGCATCGTTTAGGGTACTTCTATCAGCACGAACCACAACAGCAGATTCAGCTGAAACTCCTGCAAGGCGTGCAGCAAGGCACTTATGTAGCCACTGCACTAGTAGTGCCACCAGCACAACACTGACAACAGTGACAAGGCTCTGCTCCAGGTGCTGTTAGGACCCTCAATATTGAGAAACCAGGGTGATACCCTCGCTGCTCCCAGGTTGTGCACATCAGCAGTAGCCCGTGACTTGCTGGTCGGCATGCTGTAAATCAGTTACAATCACAGCAATTGGATCGGATAAAAGCTGAGCAACCCACTAGGAATCTAGAGGCACATGGAGGCCCAGGACCGACACCAGGCACCTGCAAAACAGCGTCAAAGGCATGCAGATGAACATTTGACAAGTTTCCTGGACAGTTCATGAATTTGAAACTTGTGTCATTGAGAAGGTCGCCAAAACACCCCATCAGAGTGATGCTCGTGTGCATGAACCTCACAGACATGCACAAACAATACAAGCTACTTGGCATATTAGTTCATGACGCATAGAGTATACCTCAAGAACCAGCAGGCACAGTCAAACAACAATCAATCAATTAATCAATCAATCAATCAATCAATCAATCAATCGATGTTACACTTGTAGCTATGAAGCTGAAAAGCTCATGCCAGCCTTTCACCGATATAACAGAGTAACAAGAACAAAGATGAGGGGGGTTTGACAGCTGACGACGCTGTTTCCATGTACAAGCTGATTTCCATGCATGCCGGGATATCCGACCTTCATCAATGTAGCCGCCTGTGCATGCAGATCATTCAATCATCCAAGGCACTGCTTTTACATCGAAAACCTCACCAACAAACAGTTGCAAGGGAACCAAAATCTCTCACTGTCATAAGATGGGTCTTCGGAGCGAACATATCACCTTACTGTTCGCGGTGTTGCTGGCCGTGCCAACGAGCTGCACGCCTGATGCTCCCAACGTGAAAGCTGACATGAACGGCACATCTCTCATGAAGCGCTTGGCAGAAGGTGAGTTCTTTGAGCAACAGCAGAACGTCAGAAACAAGCACAAACATTGAAAGAAGCTTCCATTATACTACTATACTGCTATTATAATATACTACTATTATAATGTGAAAGATGCTTCTATTGCTGCAGCTGCTTGTGAATAAAAGGGAGGACAGGGCCCACTGTGCAAGGTGCACCTAGCACTGTGTACAGTAAATGTAGCCACCAGCCTAAGAACCTGCTGTAGTTGCAGTGATATGTATACAACATCACAGTCCTGCTAAAGGGGTGCTTTCTTTGGCGCTGTAGCTGGAAACAGTTAAGGGCCCTTGAGCTGACCTGAGGACAACGCTGTTCTGGCACCCTTGCCTTTGTGCTGTCCCAGCAAACAATGTCATGTCTTGTACCACCCTGTGCTGCTATGATCAATGGCTGACAGATAGTTTCTACGTGCACTCCTTTTGTGCAGGCCCTCGTCGAGCCTTCCCAAAGCGCGTCACATTGCCTGGCAGCCCTCGTCGTCTTGTGGATGCTGCATGCGGCACCCTCTCAACCGAACCCGTCACCCTGACAGCGCAGGTCACTGCCGGCGGGCGTTTTGTATGGGCTGAGCCGCCGAGTGGAAGCACAGCCTCGACCTTGATTTGCTTCGCACCAGACCAAGGTTCCTGCTCGCAGAATCTCTTCCCTGGCGGATTTGCGTACGGCTTGCAAATTCAATCTGGTGACCCACAACTTTCCATCACCTCTGCAAAAGGTCTGGAATTCAGCGTGGAGTTTACTTCAACAGACCTTGATGCTAGCACAGCCTGCGTGCTGGTGTCCAGTACATTCACTGATGACCCAGTCATCACACAAGGTGACAACTCATTCACCATTACTGGTGTAGAGACGACAGAAACTGCAGGCGGGGCAGTCGTGAACTGCTACAGAGTGGTGAGTCTCACAACAGCGGTGTGCCACAAAGCGGCTTGCAAGTCAAAATGCATCACTCATCTGTCCCCCCGCCTTGTCAGCACTCCCAGCACTTACGCCTGTCCCCAAAATCAGCCAGCACATGACCACTGAAGCACGGCTGGTCGCATGCCGGCTTGAAACACTTTCAGCAATGCAGTGCGAGCGCATGAATGGCTGATCCATATAGCATCCTGATCACTACTGCAGTACTGCTACTCAAGCATGCTGCCTGCAGGACCTACCAAGCACCCAACAGACACTCTGCTGCTGCTGCTGCTGATGCTACTGCTGCTGCTGCTGCTGCTGCTGCTGCTGCTGCTGTTGCTGCTGCTGCTGCTACTACTGCTCCTGCTCCTGCTCCTGCTGCTGCTATTGCTACTACCGCTGTTGCTCATGTATGATGTTTGCAGGACCTCCCTACAACCCCAAAACCATGTTGTGACAGCAACAACCTACTCAAGAGCTCTGGGACGGTGTGCAGGTAGGCCGTGCTGCTAGCAGCACCCGATACACTGCCAGCATGTCACTCCTGTTGGTAACAATGCCAACTTGAACCTTGAAGGCTCATGTTACATGGCTCCAGACGTGTTGGCAAGCCGGCATGTTATCAAGCACACATGTCATATTACACACCTTGCATGAGACAATACGTGTGTAGATTTTACAGACGCTGACACTGCCAGCCGCTGGGCCATAGCCGTAGCTTGCAGCATGTTGGACAGGCTGGTAGGAAGGCAGCTTGCTGTTGCTGTTGCTGCTGCTGCTGCTGCTGGTGCTCGGGTCCAGACTTTGTTGCTGCTGTTGCTGTTGCTGCTGCTGCTGCTGTCGCTGTCGCTGCTTCTGGTGCTGCCACTCCTGCTGCCACTGCTGCTTGACTGTTTGCTGCTGCAGTGACACTGCCTCCCCTTGCCTGAAGGCAGCCACATGTGATGGTGTCAGCGGGGAGTGCCCTGCCAACCCTCCTCGCGCTGATGGCACGCACTGTCCATGGTGAGCAACAAGCAGTGGTAGCAGTGCCGAGCTGGCAGAAAGTATTTAGCATTGAAGGCTTGAAGCCCTTCGGCTACTGCGGCAAGGACGGTCAAGCACACAACCTGGCTGCTGTGCTGCTTACTTTAAAGTACTAGACTGAAGGCTAGTGTTGTTCCCAGCGCTATCGGCCACTATAGACAACAACACTACTGTAGCTAACAAGCAACAACATTAGCTTCAAGCAACAACACTAGCCTTCAGTTTAGCCTAAAATGTACGGTACATCAGAAATGATTACGGTATTGAAAG
Organism: Desmodesmus armatus; assembly: GCA_007449985.2. Classification (NCBI taxonomy): domain Eukaryota; kingdom Viridiplantae; phylum Chlorophyta; class Chlorophyceae; order Sphaeropleales; family Scenedesmaceae; genus Desmodesmus; species Desmodesmus armatus. The sequence continues at coordinate 199,880 of VIIQ02000149.1, read as the reverse complement.
ACATGCCCTTGGGCCTGCACAGCAAGCATGGAGACGGACAAGTCCCAGATGGTGTACACGCTTGCAGCAGCTGCATACTTTTTGTTGTTTTGTGTGACAAGCAGGGCCACAGCTTTTGCAAAACCTCGATCCTCCAATCAACTCAGCAGCATGCTTCCATGTATAGTGCAGGTACTTCGGCGTGTACTGCAGCACAAGGCTTGAGCAACGGTTGCTTGTAGCTGTTGAACGGACCACTCAGCCACGTACATGCATTGCCCATTGCTGTTGGTGCGTGCAGGTACCCTCGCCCTGCAGACCACCCCTACTGGGTTGATGCCAGCACACTCAAGCGCTCAGCAGCAACCGAGGAGGAGGCTGCAGCGCTGCTTATGGTGGCCAAGCCTGCATACGGCTGGCCCCAGTGCGAGGGCAAGTGCATGAAAGGCTTGTGTGCGCTGCGCTGGGACCATCCTGCATGCTGCGCTGTGCCGGGAAGCAGTGACGATCAGTATGATGGGCGTTACTCTACTCAGAAGTCAGGCACTGAAGCGCACCCGGCAGCAACTGCTGTTCCAGTGTGGGGAGGCAATTGGCGGCACGGTGCTGGTGATCACGGAAACGACCTGTATTGCTGGAAACACTGAGTGGCAGTGCACCATGGTCCTGTTTAGTACTGTACAATACCAACATGTTGGTACTACTGAATGGCAGTGCACCTTGCATGCTCTCTGAGAGTGAGCGTGAAGCTGTTCACAGGCTGGCTTCTGAATGCCAACTGTGAGGGGAGGCAGCAAGCATGGGAGCAGCTTTGACTTGATCACACACGCAGTCACTGCAGTGCTGTTTGACAGATCATCTGCCACGGTGTGTGTGCATGGTGTGTGTGCTTAATGTCTGTGCTTGATGGTGTGTGCTTTGTGATGACGGCAGGGGCGATAGAGTTGATTCAACAATGCAGTCTGTCCCTGCGGAGAGCAAGACCAAGCCTGTTTTGTTGCAAGGTAGTGCGAGGGTTGTTTCCGAGTTTGAAGAAAGCCCTTACTGACACTGTCTTACTGAGCCTGAGCTGTTTTCGCAATGCATGTGCAGCCTGCCTACCTATATGCAGGTAGTGCACGGCTTCTGGTGTGATAATACGGCCCATGAAAGCCGACAAGGCTGCGCTGGCTGGGTCACTTGTTATGTATGCCATACCCCCAGTATGGGAGTAGCAATACCTCTGCCATGCACCAATTTTCCTCAATTGCATGCATGCGTGCTGTTGCAGCACCCCACGAAGCATTGCCCTGTCAGCTGCAAGAAACGTTCCGAACAAAGTTTCTTGGTGGCACCAAGGACCAGCAGTCCTTGCGAGTGTGTCACTGCATCACTGGAAGCAGGGTCTCCCGAATCATTTGGTGCTGGGCCTCCTTAGCATCTGGCTGTGTCTAATGATCAAGGCTTGATGCGGGGTCTCCTGAGCATTGTTGCTCAGTTTCCTGAAGACCCCAACTTGGCCCCGCTGAGTGCGTGCCAGCAGTGCTCAGTGGTTTGAACTTGATCACTTGCTGCTCATGATGCAGCATGTCATTTTGTGTGTTGCTCCTCCCCCCTCCCCCCCCCCCCCCCCCACACACAATAACTTCCCTTTGGAAACGGTGTGTCTCCAGGGAAATGCGCTTGCACCTTTCAGCAACCTACCGAGCTGCATGATTTGATTGATGTCTTTCAGCTGTGTTGCTCGCTGCAAAGCAAGCTTATGAACTGACCCACCCCAAAGCAGCTGATGTTCCTTTTTGGCGTTCCCATGCTGCGGTCCAGCGCCGCAACAGCAGCATGCGCTTTCCCACTGATCAGTGCTCCGAGCACTCAGTGAGTAGCTGCAGCAGCCACTGGCTGCTTATGACACACAAGCAGGAGCCGAAGGACTTTGCTCAATTGGACTGCTGTGCCATTTGTGGCACAAACCGAATGAGTGCATACCATATGAACGTGCTGTTGGCTTTGAGGGCCGCAACTGCAACCGGCTTGCATAATCCCCTACTTTGCGTGTGGCAGGTCACCAGTTTGGCCTGGTGGGGTGTGTATTGCAGCTGCCAGGCCCGCGGCGGGTGGAACGGTTGCTGCATGCACAATGATTGTGCTGAAAATTGTTGTAGGCACAGTGAATTTTCCTGTAGTATGGCAAGAATCACTGCGTCCGATCATTGTGCAAAGTATGCACATGTGGTTGTGCAATTGTCGTATACACTGATAACAATAAGTTGAGGATGATGAGGCAGCAACCAACCCTTTTGATCTGAGATCATCTTTCCTTGCTCCAAGTTCAAGAAGCTCTCTTGCCGGTCTGTGTTGAGCTCGACACATAGCAACTTTGTATTGGGCCACACATGCTTTTGTGACCATGTACTTGCAGTACAGAACTGCTACTTTGACCCCACAGCAGATTCACATCACCAGGTCCTTGCATCGCACACACCTGCAAATGCCTGACTCATGGCTATGCCTGTACTATAGATGGTTGTTTCAAACCAGTACTTGCTTCCAAACCAATAGGGTCTCCAGGACTGCAGGTGGGCAGCTGCAAGGGGTTGCCACCCGCTGAGACTAAGCTTCTTGCATCCCATCAGGGTCGCAACAGAACTCTAGATCTAGAGCTCCAGACTGGTGTGCAGGCGCTGCAGTGCAGGGATTGCTCTGAGCCTTCCATTGCGGCTGGAAACAGATATACATTGCTGGGATTGTTGTGTCTGGAATCAGATATACACCGCTGGGATGTGTGGTGTGTAAGTCAGTTGTGCGTAAAACATGGCATTGTTTGGACGCCTGTCGACTTGTTTGTGGATGGCTTCAAAACCAGGTGCTATCCATGTGAGGACAGTCTACCCCAGAGAGTGAACAAGCAGAAGGTCAACCGATCATGTACGACACAGGCTACTAGCCTGTGACATGCCCAAGACAGGATGCATGTCACCAAGCATTGAAAGCCAAACAACACCCAAACCCCACCAGACCCTACGCCGCCACAATACACTGCGCCCTCAGCAGTGCTGCAACGTCCTCGCTGTCCAGCATGCGCCTCAGCAGCTTGGCCTCGCCTGCACGAGGCTCCACCAGGCGCTGCGGCAGCTGCCACACACTCACCACATCACCCGCAGCGGCTGCCAGCATGCCAGGGACCTGAGAGCACACAGCGAGCAAAGTCAAGACACCAAAGTTTGAATTGTTTGACGATCATGGCAGTGGCATTGGCTGAGTCGAACATAGAACGTCTAACGCCCGGGTGGCGTCAGTACTGCATCGATTCCGTCCTGCTGTTTTTGATGAAGTGGGCATACCCTGGATTGTGCAGACTGGGGCTTCATAGGTGGCTGATCTTCTGGGCGAGGCTTTCTCATTGTGGGGCTGCTGCTGCCAAGGTGCTAAACGGTTGCTGCTGCTGGTGTGCTGCTGCTGTATGTCTGTCAAAAACAGGCTGCTGATGGCCTTTCCCGGCCTTCCAAGGGCCTGGAGAGTAGCGCTTTTGATTTTAAACTCAGATACGACATGATCGGGTACCATATGGCATGGCACTCATTGCTCAATGGCAAGCTTCCAGCAGCAGCAGCAGCAGCAGCAGCGAGTGAACGTGTATGCTGCACCCGTATACCCCTGTCCTGCTCCTTATGTCCACGCAAGCGTTGCTGATGGGCTTGATCCGCTGATGTCCGTATCTCTTCGGCACATCCACAGCTGACGGTCTGTTAGTCACCAATTAGTCAACTCGCGCTTGCCCCGCAACCTGGGCCCGAACACCACATCAAACGCTTAATATTGTTGTGTCGAGCACGTTTGTGCTGCCGTGAGGCTTGCGGTGAGTTTTGCACGTGCAAGGATATCGTCCATGTTCATGAGGGTGTCTTTGCAACCAGGCGTTTATAGGGGACAGTCGTGACTCCACCGCCACCTACAAATACACACGACTATTTTGGCAATGTGGCCTTTTGCATCCCTGCCGACAGCAGCAGGAGCAATATTTGCGTTTGCTGCTGCTGCATCCATAACCAGCTGACAAACAGGATTTTTACTCCTTATTACCATACTGGTCAACACCGACTAGCCGAGCCTTGCTGGGCCACCTCTTGGACCTTACTCCAGACCACTTTTGGCAGTCATGTGTGTGGGTGTGAGACCCGTGCGCTGTATTGGCATCTCTTCCTAAAGGAATCGATGCAATAATATCTGGCAGCCAACCTACACCATCGCAGGTACTACACTGAGGGAGGGTGTGTGACATGCCTTCGACACTGCATTTTGCGTACTGCACTTTGCTGCACGCCCTGGACACCAGGCCTGAGCATACATGTGACAGTCAGCTGGGTGGTCTGACCCACAGGGGTTTTATCTTCATTCCGGCCTGCTGCTGTTGTTGATGATACACCATTGTGCATACATTGTACTCCAGGCTGCTTGCTGCCAAAGCTGCCCAGGGGCCCCAACCAATCCCAACACACCACACACCTGCTCATTGAACACCACCACATTGATGCCGCCCTGGCCTGCGGAGCTGGCATCAGCCACAGGCAGCTGCAGCACTGGGCGTACAATGCGCTGCTTGGCCGCCAAGTCATACACGTGGATGCAGCTGGCTGTGGAGGCAGGAAAGCACAGCAGAAATCTGGTCAAGATTCCTACTCTCACACACCACATCAAAATCATGTATCACTCAGCATAGTGCAAGAACTTGATGTCCAGAAACAGTCCATGCGGCCCACAGCGTAATAGCAGTGTCAAGCGTACATGCACATTGACACGACAGTACTGGCCCACTCGGTTGACGAGCGGATGCGTACCAAAACAAGCTGTACTGAGGGCTGGACGGCGTTGCGTATATTTCTGCACACGTCTGCAACGCTGCTGAACCGCTTGTCCAGGCCTCTGCACCCCCTGAACCTGATACATGCAGGTGTGCAAGAAGCTACTAGCACTGGCGATGCCAAGGTGCACCCAGGTAGGCCATGTTGACACCACATGCACTCCTGTTGCAGCAGAACCCACCTGAGGCAGCTGCAAACACAAGGGGGCGTGAAGGCGACCATGCAGCGGCTAGCAAGCCCCCGGCAGCAGGCTCCAGCAGTAGCAGTGGGTCTGAGCGCAGCACGTCCAGCACATGCAGGGTGCCGTCACCTCCTGCAGCTAAGGCCAGCTGGCGCTGTGCTCAGCAACATCACATCACAGCACATCACAGCACATCACAGCAGAAGACTGTGTCATGAAGGGACAGGGCAACACATGTCATCACTGATAACTGCATGAAACACTGCATTTGCAAGCTGGTGATGTTCTTTGGGCAGCTCGGCAAGCCATGTACGGATGGGATGTTGAGGTGTTTGCTGCCAGCCCGTCAGGTTTGGCATCTGGTGCCAGTGGCCTCTGTCGCAGTGATTGATGGCCATGTTCCCATCACATCTTGACACTGTCTTTGGATCCAAAGCGCTTGGCAAAACACCAACCACATTTGAGTGCGCATCGAGCCCCCCAATACAGTTGAGGTGTCAGTCCCTGACCGCTACTACTTGAAAGTGCGCCTGGCAGTGCCCATTGCCGCAGCAGCAGACGATGTCAAGTTCAAGTCCAAAACAGGCAGACTCACAATGTTGTGCAGTGTGGTACCAGCCGATGAACTGCCAGCAGCAGCACCAGCAGGAAGCAGAGTCTTCTTTTGCTGCTGCAAGTTGACAACTCACGTGATGTGGACATCCACTCGATCCATTGACTGGTGCTGCAAAGGGCTTGTACTTGCCAAGTAGGGATGGCATCGTGCACCCCCTGCACCCCACTAATCAGGAATACACCAACCACAGGTGCTTGATGACTGGCAGTGATGCTGCATATATGCGCAGCATGCTTTCACGACTCACGTGATGTGGGCATCCACTCAGTCCATTGACGGGTGCCGCAAAGGGCTTGTACTTGGCATCATGCACCCCGCTGCGTAGCTCCAGCTTGCTGCTGCTGCCGCCAGGCTGGGCTGCCACAGCTGCCAGTTTTGCGCCAAACTCTTTCAGCGCTGCCTCATTCATGTCATTGACCTGCAGCAACACCACGAGGAACAAAGCTGATGCCAGCCTCCAGTGTGACCATGGTGCTGCTCCCAAAACCACACACATCCCCCCCCCCACCACCACCACAACTCCAAGATCCTGTGCGCCTTCAGTGTGGCATGGTGCTGCTTTTGACATCACATCACTGGCTAGGGCACCTCACCCTTCCAAACCGATGGATGGCAGCTTCCCAGCTGAGTGGTGGACAGTGCTGCTGAGCTGGCTGCTATCCACTGTCTGCCGTTGTCGGCGGTCCTTCACTCCGCAAAAGGTGGCAAGGGTTCACCACAACCCCAACTGTAAATATTGAGATACCTGACAAGCTCAGCGGCCTTGAAATGGATCTTGTGCAGTTGCCTCAGCAATTACCTGGCAGCGCAACAGCTGTCCTCCCTCCGTACCGACCAGCAGGAGCCCTGCCTCCTCGTGTGCACTGGCTGGCGGGCAGAAGGCCATGCAGCTGCCGCCAAGACACGTGCGGGGGTCCCTGCCAGGCTGCACTAGCCGCAGCTCATACCTGCGTACAGGCAACATATATGTGCAGGAGTGGTATCATCAGTGGGGCCATGCACACTGGCTATGTAGTGATGTATTTGCACACACGGTCATCCGCTGTGAAGACCACATCTACCGAGAATGTAGGTTGAAACAGCGGGAGAAACCGCCGCCCGTTGGCAGCAAGGCCTCCCAAGCTGCACACCATGTGCCAAGGACACGTGCATACCCTGCAGCATGGCATGCCTGGAGGAGGAGTGAGTGTTAGCCACCACACCCCCTGATCAGCATCTGCAGGCTGAGCCTGGCCAGCTGCTGCAACTACAGTGCTATAGCAAACACAAAATCCCAGCAACAAGAAAACAAAGTAGCAGACCAGCAGAAGCCATCCTCACCCATAAACGGGGTTGCTGAGTTGGTCCCAGAGCCACACCAGCAGCCGGCCATCAGCCCCCAGTGTGAACAGCCTGTAAGGATGCTGCTGCAGAGCCACGCCGCCTTGCCTCTTGCCCACTGTACTGCCACCCACCACACTCACCGCCTGATCAGCATCTGCAGGCTGAGCTGGCCAGCTGCTGCAACTACAGTGCCATACCAAACACGAAATCCCAGTAACAAGAAAAACAAAGTAGCAGACAAACAGAAGCCATGCTCACCCATACACGGGGTTGCTGAGTTGGTCCCAAAGCCACACCAGCAGCCGGCCGTCAGCCCCAGTGTGAACAGCCTGTAGGATGCTGCTGCAGAGCCACGCCGCCTTGCCTCCTGCCCACTGTACTGCCAGCTGATGGCTGTGATGGGCTCCCTGTGACGCAGCTCTGACAGCACATCGGTCTTGGCAACCTACGGCATGCACGCACAAGGGCAGCACTTGAGGATCATGAGCAACACTGCATGGGGTAACAAGTGGCACAGAGTCATTGCGGGACGATCCCAGCATTGGCCAGCGACCTTGGGGCCCACCAGATTCACGACCACTGGATCGCACCGTACCTGTATCAGAGGACAGAGACGCCAGTGTTCTTATGCCTCATCCTGCACAGCAGTCCCACCTCTTACACCGTATCTAATACACATCTCAGCAGTTTTTCACTCACCTGTGCACTGGCATCGTCCTTATTGAGGTCCCAGATGATCAGCTCCCCATTGAAGGTGCCGCCAGCAAGCAGCGCCTGCGCAGCACAACAGGCCACAGCACGTCACAGCGCATTGCAGCCCATCGACATGTGCGGTTGCGACTCGTGAGGTTGATTATCGCAATGCATGCTGTGTTAGCGGCTACATCGCTGACAAGCAGTGCCATCATGCGGGTGGCTTGTAACCTGGGCTCCAGAGACAGCGTGCGTATTCAAGGCATCATGCATCCCACTGCCAGCCCTGCGAGTGTTGAGCCATCCATCCCTACGCTAGCGCCTGCTGCCATTCGCCCCGCCCAGCCTTTCCGACCCACAGCGTGAAATTCAAAAGGCAGAAGAACAGGGGCTGCTGCCTCCCTCAGCAGACCAGGACCGCTGGTAGGACCTGATGCTTGCACAAAACTGCCAACCCCTGTACCACCGCTAGCCCTCGCCGCGTTGCCCCCACTGGTCGCCACAAAGCAGAACAGCAGCAAAAATCAACAGCTAAACAAAAGGAAATGGCCCCCACTCACTGGTTCTGCTGGGTGGCAGGCGCAGCACATGACACAGGTGTCAACATCAATGAGCCGATCTGGCCGCCCACTGCTGTCACCGTTGGCTCCCAGCCGTGCCAGGTTCCAGGTCGCGATGGCTCCAGGTATGCAGCACCAGCCGCTGATGTCATACCTGCATGCCGACACACCCATGTTTGCCACGACAAGCCAAGGCACATGCCATGTCAGTCGTTGTAGTGACACAAGAGACCCATACAGGAGTGAGGCACAGTATGTTTGGTGATGTGGTTCCTTTTGAGGAAGGCCCTGCCAGCATGTGCTGCAGCAAACACAAAGTCCTGTGTCAAAAACAACAATACAACCTCGGTGTTTCCACACCTGCCAAAGGATGCGGCCAGGGTTTGGCCCGTTTTGCTCCATGACAGTGATGTGACCTGCAGCTTGTGCGGATTGGCGCGCCCAAACATGCTCCTGCTGCTGCTGCTGCTATGCGTGCTGGTGTTGCTGTTGCTGAGAAGGTTGCTGCTGGAGAAGGCTGTAAGGGTGAAGAGGCAGCGGGCAGACTCCTGCAGCAGGCAGGGCAGCAATGGCAAAAAAAACCCAGGCAAGCTGCAAGGCATCAGCACTGCATTCCACTGCTGAGCAACACAGGAACACGGCCCGTGCATGCTTGTCTGACAGGTGAACTAGAGTACATGGAAGCACAGGTGCTGGTGGTAGCCCACGACTTCATTTAGTGATGGTTCTGTTCAGAGGGGCCTGTTGAACGCGCACCTGCTGCTTTGACTGATGCAGTGAGGCTGGTCTACCTGCTGCACCGGCTTCGCTGTTGGCAGCGAGTGCGTTCAACATGGTGGGTGCAACCTGCTGCAGGAAAGCCTGCATGTGGGTCTCAGCACGGCCCCGCTGTCCACTACTGCTGCTGCCCCTGCCACTTGTGCTGGCCTGGCACCCTGCATCACAGCGGTCTGTGGTCTGCACATCCGCATCCTGCATGTGCAGGGGGTCTGTGCTGGCTGCTTTTGAGACCGTATGCTGCTGCTGGTGCTGGCGCAGAGCTTCCTTCCATGTTGGAGCGACATCTGCCTGGGGGGCCAGGGACAGGGTCCGCCACTTTGTTGCAACGTCACACCAAGCCAAGGATATGTGATGCTTTACTACAGCACCAAGTTAGAGATGCCGAGGATTGGCAGCTTGGATTTCTTTCTTGCAGGCATGGGTGTGAGGCGTGGGATGCTGCTGCTGTTGATCAGCTCACCAGCAATGCAGATGGACTATCTGCCAGCAAGGCAGAGCGGCTGGCATCCAACATACTGATTGAGATGACTGCAAATATACTGTGGGGAGTCACAAATATCAGAAAATGTGAGAGGCCAGTATAATCAGATGCTGACACAGTGTTGAGGCGGGATGATAGCAGACATGGTGCTGAGCAGGCACACAAAGCTCCATGGTAGAAATTGAGTCCAACAATCCACGACCAACAAGAGAAAGGCTGCAGCTGTCACGTAGTTTCGAGTCACACAACCACCTCACTCTCTGCTGCTGCTGCTCTCCATCGGGAGAGTCGCAGATGCTTCAGCTTGTGCTCAGCTGACTCGTCCAAGTGTGTTCAATTTCCTTGACACTTCGACGGGCAAGCCGCAGCAACAGCAGCAGGATGTTGGCTTCACGACAGACAATGGCCCTCGGAAGGACCAGCACACAGCTGCAGCGGCCGTTCATTGCAGCAGCACCAGCAGTTAGAATTGTGAGTCCGGGATGACATTGCTATCGGCGCACAGCTGCCTTTCGACCTTCAATGTTTTCTGACCGGAGAATCGCTCTTGTGTGCGCAGGCACCAGTGGCTCTCCGGCCTGTGGTGTGCCAAGCAGCAGAAGCAGAGGTTGTTGAAGCAGCAAGCAGCGGGCCTAAAGAGGGCGTGGCACACTTGCGATTCAAGCGTGGCAGTGCGTTCAAGGTATGTGTGTGGCTGCTGCCAAGTAGCAGCAGTAGCCCTCTTGTGCAGGGATGCGGTGCCCTGTTCTGCTGAATGGCTTTATAACACATCGATATATGCATCATGATTATAATTGAGGGTGATCAAGGTTGTGAAGGGGCACCAAATGCAATGTCAGGGGGCACAACAGCAGGCAGCAGCAGTGGTGCCGTTGTCAAAGCTCTCCTCATCACACAGGATGCTCAACAGTTGTAAAGATTAAGGACGTCATTATGGTTGTGTTCCAAACGTCTAGCAGTTGTAAGGGGGGGGTGCAATCATTACAGCACTGCTGGTCATGCCTGCCCCGATCGTGGTGGATGGGTGCGCTGGGGGGGGGGGGGGGGGGGGGGGGGCGTTCATCAGGTGCATGCAGTGTTGGCGCAGCAGCATCAGGAGGATGACAGCAGCATTGCGCAGCAGCCTTTTGTAGCGGGGGCGGCAGCAGGTCCAGCAACAGGAGCTGTCACAGCATCAAGAGCAGCAGCAGTGACATGCACAGCATCAGCAGCTCTCCGTGCCGCTACAGAGTGTCAGGTGGTCTGCAGACCAGCGCCCTTGCACACCGCTACAAGTTTGAGACAGCAGCACGGCGCAACGTTCATCACAGCTCTGGCTCTAAGCAGCCGAGCAATGTCAGCTATGGCAGTGGCGCCCTTGCCCAGCAGCGACAGTGGCAGCGCCTCAGGCAGACCCCAAGTTATGCAGCATGCGCGCATCTCCACAGCGTCTACCGCGGCGGTTGCCGCTGCGGCTGTATATTGTAGTAGTGATGCTGATTGTGGTGGTGATTGTGTGAGGGGTGTGATGCATGGTCGCAAGTAAAGCCACATGCACATGCCCCAGCGCCAGCTGCACGCACATCCAGTCCTGAATAGGTTCAAACTGTAATTTAACTTACCCCCCCCCCCCCCGTGCGCACGCGCGCTCACCCCTGCAGGTGCGCTGTGTGCTGATGTGATGCGTGGCTGCAGCCACTACCTAAATGCAGACCCCCCATCCCAAATGGCCGATACTGTTGGTGCCATTCACTCACAATCACCGTGTTTGCGTCAACTTACTCCCCCCCCTTGCAGGTGCGCCGTGTGCTTGATGTTATGCGTGGTCGCAGCTTTGAGGATGCCATCCAGATGATGGAGTACATGCCATACAGGGCATGCGAGGACATCCTCAAGACACTCAAGAGCGTGAGTCAACTCTCATATACGTACCCATCTTTTGGTTCACCATGTGGGGCGGACTCCAGCCAACAATCAGGCGAAGCCAACCGTTTTCTCGTATCTGGCTGCTACCCAAGGTTTGCAGCGGCCCACTCACGTCACAAGCAGTAGTGAGGCTAGTGACAATGCGACATGCTCGCTGCACTGTTTTTTGAAGGAACTGTAATGTACATGCTGCAGGCTGCTGCCAATGCCAAGAACAACAATGGCGCCATGAAGTCATCGCTGTATGTTGCTGAGGCATTTGCGGACCAGGGGCCCATCCTCAAGCGCTTCCGCTGCAGGGCACAGGGCAGGTGAGAGGGGGCATGCAGGGGGCAAAGGGTTTTTGGTGTGTGTGTGTGTGTGTGGGGGGGGGGGGGGTTTAGCCGTGGGCGGGGGGGGGGGGGGGGGGGTGGACAAGGGCAGTGGGTAGGGAGCGGGGGTGTGCATCCAGCGCTTTGCTGCTGGGCATATGGCCGAGTAGACTGGGGTGCGTTGCAAGATGGGGGGGGGGGGGGGGCTTGACACGTGCGTTTGAGGGTTGCTGACGCACTTTTATGGCACGGTACACAGCGTGTAGGGAGTGGACATATGGCGTTGCGGGGTAGTAGATTTCAGTTTGGACGTGTGTTCAGTGTGCTTGCTGCTGCTGCTGTTGTGCTTGCGCAGGGGTTACAAGATTGCCAAGCCCACCTTCCACCTGACAATCAGGCTGGCAGAGCGCGAGTGAAGCCTGCTGCTGCGCTGTTCATGATTGTACCTTTGCATGGAGGGTAACACAACTTGGCCTTGATTATGCCCACCGCACAGCTGTCAACCTGGGAAGGCGCCTTTGGCAGCTGCTAGCACGCTATCTGGGTGCACATGGTAGCTTTTGCTGCTAAGAGGCATCCTGAGGGCTTCAAGCCATGGTGTGGTTGCAGGCAGCAGCAGTAGCTGCGGACTGAATCTTCCTGCGGGCTGTGCAGCTGTGGGGTGCTGTGTTTGGGGCTTTGCCTGGGACTGAGAGTGGTGCTGCTGCTGGATGGGGTTGAGTTTGGGGAGGTTTTTTGGTCTTATGTAACACACGTCACATCAGATGTACACATCTGTCACATCTCAAACACCTGTCAGCATGTCGTGAACCTGAGCATGTGAAAGGTGATATTCGTTTCCACAGGCATATAACATATGTCAGGTCATATCAGAGTTCCAGAGGCCACACTCAACAGAAAGTTCACACCATGTACACTCTGCAAAATCACCGAGTTGGTGTGGCTTCAGTATTGAGTTGGTGTGTGTGGGTCACATGGTCGTACCGGGAACTGCAGAGTGATTGTTCCACTTTACTACTACTACTACTACTACTACTACTACTACTACTACTACTACTACTACTACTACTACTACTACTACTACTACTACTACTACTAAACTGGGTCAGGCCACGCCTGACCGCCCTTTCTGGAGCCAAACTAGGCTCATAGGGCTTTACATACGCATACAACCAGGGAGTTGTTGTACGTGCATGATAGGTCTCTTGAGACACAGTGTGGCCTTACAAAGAAGCGACACACATAAGGCAAGGCAATGGTAATTGGCAGGCCTGCCATTGCCATGCCTGCCAATGGCAGCTGAGTGCATGTTGGCAGCTGATGACAGCGTCCCAGACAGTGCCCAGGACGAGTAGCCATGCTGTATCTTACTCCCACCCACTTGTGCCCTGACAGGGGCTGCTGCTGCTGAGGCTTTCCACAACATCATGAATACTGCAATGTCTCAGCGGGACACACCAACAAGTTGTGTCTATTCAGCTCATGCATGTTACACTCCTTATCATAGGGTGCTTCTCTGCAAGACCACCCCAACGAAATCGAGCCAACAAGTTGGCGAACCCACACATCCACAAGACTTGGCACACATTCACTCAACAATGATACATGTGTTGGCCCACGTACTCTCTCAAACAGCACACTGCCAAAGACACTCCAGTATTCCACCCCAACCCACCCTGCAAGACCCCCCCCCCCCCCCCCCCCCCCCCCCCCCGGGCGTGGTCTCTACCCCACCCCAAAAGCCCTCCCACCCCAACGAGGTAGCCAGTGTGGCCCAAAAAAAAAACCCTGCCACCCTGCCTCCCAGGTTTTCAGGCTAGGCTTTAGGGTTTAGGCCCTACTCCCTAAACCCTTCAGCAGCAGCTCAGGCTGCATTGCTGCCCCCTTCAACACCCTTGCCACATCCTGCTCTCAAACTGCTCGTGCTCATTCCTGCGGTTGCCAGAAGCAGCAGCAGCAGGAACTTTGTCAGCGTCATCACCTCAACCTGGCAGCATGAGGCGCGGCCCTGCTTACTGTTGAAGTGCTCGACACAATGCACAAGAGTGCAGTGTAAGAGTGCCCGGGGACCAGCTCAAGTTCTCAAAGAGCCCCCCCCCCCTTTTCCACTGTTCCCAACCACCCCCCCTGCCCCCCCCCCCCCCCGCCGCCGCAGTAGTTGATGCTCACTTCACCTGCTGCCCTGCTGCTGTGCCATGTCCCCTGCCCCATGTCCTGTGGCATGGATGGTGCCACTGCCCTCCCCCGCACGCCACCCCCTCCTGCAGTTGTGCCTGCTACCCTCACCTGCTTTTAGTCCAATCAACTGACAGTGCATACGCCAAAGGGCTCCTTTACTTCATGGGTGTGCCCATCAAGAACATGATCTGCTCATACCTACAGGGAGCAGCAGCAACGGCAGCAGCAGCTTTCAGGTTGGTGCCAAATTGGCACTGCCAGTCTTCCGATGCCCACATCCGATAATGTGACTTTGCGGACCGCCTGAGTTAATGTAGGTGCTGCCCATTCTGACTGATGCAGTGGCCACACCGTGATGCAGCCGCTGCACAATCGCCTTGTTGGGAAAAGTGTGTAAGGCAGCTCACACATTCAGGACCCCGTCAGCTGCTGGGGACAGAGCCACAAGTCCCAGCACGCCGTTCCTCCACCCAGCCCCCCTATTCAACTCAATGAAAATCAACCTGAAACCCAAAAGCCTCAGACCCTGAACCTACACTCACACATTCAGTACCCCGTCAGCTGCTAGGGACAGAGCCACCAGGCCCAGCACGCCGTTCACACCACCATGGAGCCCTGCTGATGCCTGCACTCCCCCCCCTCCTGTGACAACGCGTTTGCTTTGCAAGCAAGAGGCCTTGGGTTCGAATCCCAAAATTTCCAGGCCTGGGTTTGCGCTCTAGCCATGCCTTGCCTTGCCGAAGGCTAGGCTAGGTAAGTGATCTAGCCCACAACCCAGTGTGTCACTCACCCAAGCCGTTCCGTCAAGCGGGGGACACCTTTCACATCACCCATGAACCCCTGCTTATCCCCACACCCCCCCCTCCTATGACAGGGTTGTGTCACTCACCCGAACAGTGCCAGGTCTGCTGCCAGGATGAGTGCCACCAGGCCCAGCACTCCATTCACACCACCATGAAGCCCTGCTTCTCCTCCTGCTGCACGCTCTCCTTTCATCTCCCCTGCCTCCCCACACACACATAACAGACACGCGCACCCACACCCGCAGCCCCCCCCCCCCCCCCCACACACACACACACAGCCGCCTGCCCCCCCCCCCCCCGGAGACAGCAAACAGACTCACCCGAACAGCGCCAGGTCTGCTGCCAAAATGAGTGCCACCAGGCCGAGGACGCCGTTCACGCCTCCCATGAAGCCCTGCTTCTCTTCCTGCTGAACCTCAGTCCAGCCAAGCACCTCAGACAGACCACCGATGCCAGCATACCTGTGGGGTGTGTGAAGGGGGGGGGGGGGGGTAAGGAGGGGGGGGGGTGTTGAAGGAGGGGGGGGTGCATAGCTGGTGTTGCGCCTCAGTCCAGCCAAGCACCTCAGACAGACCACCGATGCCAGCATACCTGCGGCATTTGAATGTGTGTGTTGGGGGGGGGGGCAGGATTGGGGTGTGTTGGTGTTTGAAGGAGGGGGGATGTGTTGGTGTTTGAATGAGGGGGGGGGGGGTGCATATCTGGTGTTGCACCTCGGTCCAGCCAAGCACCTCGGACAGACCACCAATGCCGGCATACCTGCAGGGTGGGAAAGGGGGGGGGGGGGTTGTTGACAGATGCGTTGTAACCAACAGCTGGCGGCGGGGGGTTGTGTGTACTCACATCTGGCGATGAATCGTATTTCAGCCAAGCACCATGAGCAGACAACCAAATCCGGCATATAGGTGGGCGTGAAGGCGAAGGTTCAAGGGTGTCTGTAGGGGTTGGGGTCCGCCCCCCTCCCCCCCCCCCTCGTCGCCCCAAGTGCCCCAAATGCCCTAAAACCCACCTGACATCCTTGTCGTTGCTTGTGCGCAAGTCTCCCGGGCGTGCAGTGTCAAAGCCGCCGTTGATCCATGCCACCGGCCATACCCGGCGCGTGAGAGCTGCTCTGCTGCTGCCAGGCTGCGCAGACCCTTCTGGCAACCGATGATGACTCCTTGTCCTTAGGGACCTTGGTCTGGACCTGTGAGGGGAGGGGGGTGGGGGGGGGGGGGGGTGATCACAGTTTGGGTTTTGGCCCCCATGTCCTTTTGGAATGTATGTGTGTTTATGTGTTTCAAAGGCCAGAGGGGATGTAGAAAACAAGAAATCGTCGATATGGCCCTGAGAGGTGATAGGCCAAACATATTGGTAGGGGTAGGGGTGGGGGTGAGCAACGGAAAAGGGTGGGGGTTGGGGCGGGTGGGTCGGAGGTAAAGCAAGGGAGGGTGGGGGAACGAGGGTACCCATACACCCTGCAGGCTGCTTACCTCTGGCAGAAACTTGTCACTGCGGGCCTCAAAACCAGCTTGGTAGGTGGGGAGAGGTGTGGGGTGGGGGGTGGACGAGGGGGGGGGGGGGGGGGCTGAAGCAAGGGAAGGGAGGAAGGGAGGGTACCCGTACACCTTGCAGGCTCCTTACCTCTGGCAGTAACTTGTCATTTGGCACCATGTGTGTACCGCCCAGCCACCCTCACAGCTCAACGTGTATCTTGGGGTGGGGGGTGGGGGGGTGGGGGGGGGGAGAAGGTGAAGCAAGGGGGGAGGGGGCTAGGGGGGCAGCGGGGGAGGGGGGGGGGGGGGGGGGGGGGAGTGACCCATGCACCCTGCATGCTCCTTACCTCTGGCAGGAACTTGTCATTTGGCACCATGTGTGTACCGCCCAGCCACCCCTCACAGCTCAAAATGTATCTTGGGGTGGGGGGTGGGGGGTGGGGGGGGGGGAAGGTGAAGCAAGGGGGGAGGGGGCTAGGGGGGCAGCGGGGGAGGGGGGGGGGGAGTGACCCATGCACCCTGCATGCTCCTTACCTCTGGCAGGAACTTGTCATTGGGCACCATGTGTGTGCCACCCAGCCACCAGCCGCCCGTACTGACTGCTGCTGCCTTCTTCTTAAGGCTGCTGAAGCTGCTAGACTCATCCTCTTGAGAAGGTGGGGTGGTGGGGTTGGGGGGGGGGGGGGATATGGCAAGAGGGTGGAATGGGGAAGGCGGGGGGGGGGGGGGGGGGGGGTATCTTGCATGCTCCTTACCTCTGGCAGGAACTTGTCGTTGGGCACCAGGTGTGTGTCGCCCAGCCACCAGCCGCCAGTGCTGACTGCTGCTGCCTTCTTCATCAAGCTACCAAAGCTGCTTGACTCATCCTCTGGGGTGGGTGGGGTGGGGGCCCGTGTGGGGGGGGGGGGGTGTAAAGAGGGTGAAAGGTGATGGAGGGGGTGGGGTGGGGGCCTAAGATCTAAGATTGAGATCTAGTATATCTTGCAGGCTCCTTACCTCTGGCAGGAACTTGTCGTTGGGCACCATGTGTGTGCCACCCAGCCACCAGCCGCCTGTGCTGACTGCTGCTGCCTTCTTCATCAGGCTGCCAAAGCTGCTAGACTCATCCTCCACAAACAGCGGCACGTTGACGGCATCAAGCAGAGACACCTTGTCTGTCTCACTGGGGGGGCGGACATCCAGCAGCACCCAACCCTGGTTCACCAAGTCAGCTGGGGAGGGGGGGGGGGGGGGGCAGCACAGACATGTAACTTCTGCTTCATTCAGGTTGACGGGCATGTGTTGGTGAGGGGCAAGAGAGGTGGGGGGGTGCCAAAGCTGCTTGACTCATCCTCGACAAACAGTGGGACGTTGACGGCATCAAGCAGTGACCTTGTCTGTCTCACTGGGGGGCCGGACGTCCAGCAACACCCAACCCTGGTTCATCAAGTCAGCGGGGGGGGGGGGGGGGGGGGGCACAGAAGCACAACCGTGTACATTTCTGCTCACTTCAGTTTTACAGTGCTGGTGTTGTTGAAAGGCGGGGGCAGGAGGGGAGGGGGGATCCAGGGGGAGGCGTCCCCAACATAAAGAACAACGGCATGTTGACGGCATTCAGCAGTGAGTCCTTGTCAATCTCACTAAGGGGACGAACGTCCAGACGGAGTGTGTGGGTGGGGTAGGGGGGTGACACCCCCCCCCCCTCAACATGTAAGGGCAACATCACCAACGTACCACACTACAAAAAGAAAGCCTGCATTTGCGCACTTCCATTCAACGTCTACGCAGCCAACTTGCATGTTGTTGACAACATTGCAACACAGGCAACGAAAAGTGCTTCTTGGTTGCCAGCCTGGCAGCTTCCACAAACCCAATCGCCAGCCTGGCACCCCACTACCTCACTGACTCACTGGCCTGCTTTACTGCCTGCATGGGCTCACTTGAAAAGCCACACTTTACTCACCAGCATCCTCACACTTATCTATTGCTAAACAACAGAGACCCCACTGGAAACTTCTGTGGTGAACTCACCTGCCTGGTTGACTGACACATTTGCAACGCTGCCATCGCGGACCTGCTGCTCCCAGCGCGCCATGTCAGCAGATGAATCGGCGCGGGAAGCACGTGACACCAGCACTGCACCGCGGCTACTGCTGCTGGGTGTGCTGCTGGACGCTGCTGAAGCAACGGACACCCTCCTGCCTGCAACCTTGGTAACCAGTGCAACGCGCATAGGGGCTGCTGCTGCGGGCCTGCTGGTTGCAGCAGCTGCTGCTGTTGACTGTGCTGCGACGAGAGCCATGGTGGGGCTGCAGGGCAGGAAAGAAACAAGATAGGTTGATTGTGACAGGTACTGCTGTGGTAGTGAGATCTCTTTTTGGGATCAAGGCGCAGCTGTCACCAGTCGCAAAGCAGGGTAACCAATGAAAAAACGTGTCCAAGAGGACCCAGGCGCGTGCAGGGAGCTGGCACACGAGAATCTATCTCTGAGCGCACCTGTTCAGCCGAAGCAGAGGTCCGGGCCCTGAAATAGTGTTTTGTATGTGGTTTGCGTTGCTGGACACTCTGCTGATGGTCGAGACTGACTAGGCCTGCTCTACGCCCTAGAACCTCGAGGTCCCGAAGCTGTTTTCTGTACGAACCTTGTTCGGCCGTTCTGTGATCAGAAGCAATGCATTCAGTTCAAAAGGTCTGTTTGCTGGGACACGAAGCCACCTCAGGCAATTGATTACAAGGCTTGCATCACGGACGGCAACACAGCTGCAAACGAGCCCCTTCTCGACATGGGGACTATAGCTTTGTTCATCACGGTTTTCATCCTGCTCTGCATCTTCGCATGTGAGTGGCAGTTTCCGAGGCAGGACGTCATCCTTCCAACAAGTTTTCTGCCTTACGCTGTTGGCGTGTCGTAGCTTGCCTCGTATCATGGATTGTGTGCATCGTTGTTTTGCTGTAGGCGCTGGCACGCCGTGCGGTCATGCATTGTCTGGCCAGCCTAGCACAGCATTATCAGCAACAGCACATGGGGTTGTGTCATCTGGCAGGGGCCGTGTTCTTCACCCCACACACCGCAGCAACCCCTATGTCATCTCACAATCACACTGCCTCACTTTGTTCTTTCATGCATGCTGCCGTCCTCCTGCTGCAGTGATTTTTGTGTGCTACAGAGCAGGGCGGGACAGTCGGCAGCAGGACTATGACGAGGAAGCAGCAGGAGCCACGCAGCGCGCAACCTTCGTGCTGAGCATCGTCCCCGGCTCCGCAGCAGCAGCATCTCTCGCAGCAGGACAACCATACAGCAGCTCCAGGCCACGTTCCCAGCGCAAGAGCCCAACACCCCCCACCATCATCCGCAACCTGCCAGTTGTCATATGGGACAAGCCAAAGGCAGTCTCGTCAGCACACGAAAAAGATGCTGCCAGCACAAAAGATGCTGCAGGAAAAGAGGCGGGAAAGCAGGACGCCTCCTACGCTGCCAGCACAGACAGCTCGGAGGAGGGCCAGGAGCGGCTGTGTGTCATATGCTGCTGCGAGTATGAGGCAGGGGAGTCTATCAAGCTGCTGCCGTGTCTACACATGTACCACCAGGGCTGTATTGATGCCTGGTTGGGGCGAAGCCATGTCTGCCCTGTCTGCCAGGTGAGGCTTGAACCCCAATTCTACCTGGCCTTATGTGCGGCCTTGGGGGATACGGCAATGCCCTGGGTCACGAGGTTGTGCATTGGCACAGCGTATTGTTGTCAGGTACTAAAAGGTCTGCATCCATGTATCGTTGGGGCCCACCTTGTGCACCACTGCAAAGCCCTTGCCTTTCTTTGCCACTCTTTGCCTGCAACAGTTTGCTTGCAGCAAGTGTCCTGGAAGGGGGGGGGGATGCTGGGGTGCACTGCTTGTCCCCTTGCATCCTCGCACCTTCACCAACATGAGCGTTGCCCTTGTCTCAACTGCCAGTCTCGATTGACTAAGTGATGCATTTGCTGACGTGCTGACGCTGGCGCTGTTGCTGCTGCATCTGGGTCCTTTGCTGCCTCTGTCTCTCTGTTGCCTCTGCCTGCGCTTCCCCTGCTGCCTCACCATTGCTTCCTGCCGCCCCAGGCCGACGTGATAAGGGCAGCCGGGCTGTCAGCAGAGGCCGGCGACTGGAGCATACACACTCAGGAGGCCGTCAACGTCATTTCAGGAGTGCAGCACCACACACAGACCTCACTCATGGGCCTGCACACACAGCAGCAGCAGGAGCAGCAGCAGCCGCCGGCAGGCGCCCAGCAGCAGCAGCAGCAGCAGCAGCAGGAGCTGCCTGATGCAGCTCCACACCAACAGCTGCAGCAGCCTAGCCGCACCTCCCAGCAACAGCAGGATGGAGCAGGGGGGAATGGGACGGCAGGGACTCCATCCCTGCCTGTCAGTAGTCCACCCTTGTCTGCAGCAGCAGCAGCAGCAGCACCTGCCACAGCAGAGGATGGTGCAGGAGTGAATGGCAGCGGTTACAGTTCAGATGCCATCGCGCTCGTTGTGCCACGTGCTGCTGCTGTGGGCGCTGAGGGCACCTGCCGGAGCGGGCTGGGGTTCAGGATTTGAGGGGGCACTGGTAGTGCCGTGCGCTGCTTGTCACCCCGTGTCTGCTGCAGCAGCAGCAGGTGACAGCGCCAGTGGTTGTGTGGTCATACGCTGAGGGCACCTGCAGGAGTGGGCTGGGCTTCAGGGTTTGAAGGGGCATTGGCGCAAGGCGCAATGCCTGCGGAGTTTGATGCCCCTTTCTGCTTCTGCAGCTGCTGCTAGTGCCATTGGGGGTAAGGGCTGTGGTTCCTCTGCTGGCAGTTCTGCTGGCGGGTTTGATTGGCGGGGCGAGTTGTGGGTCATGGTCCCCTGCCACTTGTCTGGGCATGGTTGATCTGGGTGTGGAGAAGCAGTGATGGCAGTCAACCACAGCCCCCAGCGGGGTTTTGTGTGTTGATCTGCAAGACGCGCAGCTGTGACTCAGACGGCTTTGACACCTGTGACATTTGCAGTGCCAAGGGCTGGGGGGTTACAGGAATGATACATGACTGTGCAGCATGTGCGAGGCACATGGATAAATATGGAAGCGTGATGACGTGGGATGGGCGTGTAGTTATGTGCTTGTCCACGCTTTTGCTGCTTCCAGCAGGTTTGACTGACCATGACCTGTGTGGTGTGTGTGCTGGGAGTGTTTTGCAGACTTTGTGTGCAACGGGTACATTTCTGCCCAGCCTCAGAAGGCTGGCAAGCGTGTGGGATGCTGGCCTTCCGGCCTGCTGTACTGTTGGGACACACATGTTAGTGGCACACATGACATGCTACTGTGTATGTGCGCAGACTATGTGCAAGCTTGGCCGGGTGGGTCAGACTCTGCTTTTCCAGGCTGCTGGTACTTGTGACACACACGTTGGTTTGTGACACACATGACATGCTACTGTGTATGTGCGCAGACACAAAGCATGCTTGACGTGATGGCTGGGACTCTGCTATGGCTGTTGTTGCTGGCAGCCATATGCTCGATAGTCTGGTGCATGTACTTGGCACCATGGCTGTGTCATCCCACTGTGCTGCGGCTTGTTTTCATACGCATGCATACAGCTGTGGCAGGCTTTGTGTCCAGCCTCACAACAGCGGCGTTCCTCAGCGGTTTGAGGACTGATCACTGCAGGCCTCACTTGCTCAGGAGGGGGGGGGGGGGGGGGGGGGGGGGGCTTTGCATATGGCTTACGAAGTCCCCGTTTGTTCCAACCCTTCTCTGAAGCAGGGGTGGTACTTTGGCGGGTGTGGGTACTAGCTGCGGCTGTGGGGATTGCGTGCACTGCATTCGAGAGCGCTGCCAAATCATCAGCGCTCACCTCAAGTTCAACTGGTGGGGGTCCAGCTGCAGATTTTGGTAGTCCTGGCCGTGCTGGGGTGGTGGACTGGGGCTGGTTGCAGTGCAGACCGCAGTTGTGTCGGCTGCAAGACTGCCTGCTTACATGCAGCTGTTGAGTCAGCATCTCAGGACTCCGCACAGTACCGTACTTACTGCTTCAGGAAAGTACTTTGTGGTGCTGGTGGGCTGCAAAGCTTCCTGCAGGCAGATGGTGAGCCAGTGGGTTAGTACTCTTGATGTCAGCACTTGACTCTATGGGGCTGTACTTGCTGTCGTCAAGGTGCAGGTGTGTACTGGTGGTGCTGGCTGTCAAGGTGCAGGTGTGTACTGGGCGTACATGCTGTCTTACGAAGCAACGGAGCATCTATCACCAGGCTGTGTTCAGGGCTGGGCATGCTGGGTTGTGGATTACAGGCGCGTATATATCAGCCGGCTGCATGCAGCTGTTGGGCCGGCAGGCGATGCGGTCGGGCACTGACAGGCTATCCCTTTCTACGGCTGGCCTGCCACAGTGAGTGCTGGCAGTGTGTGGTGCAGTTCCAAGTGTAGCTGTGCCCCTGCCAAGCTGTCAGGGGTCCTGGGTCCCTCTTGCGCTTGGTGTTGGTGCCTTTGGCTTCTGCTGCTGTCAAGATGGTGACCTGTGTGGGAATGTATGCGTGACCTGCATGGGCAACGTTTGACAGCCGTGTTGCTCTCACAATCGGGGGAGAACGCAGCAGCAGTTAGCGCCGCGCAAGATCAAAGGAGACACGTGCTGTAATTGGCAGTTCTCCACTGCTCTGGGTGCATCGGGGTGACATGTGCCGTGTGTGTGTGTAGGGGGGGGGGTCCAGCGGAGGTCCGGCTGCATCAGGTCGCATTGAGCATGAAGAGGCACACCATGTTTTTGCAGGCGCCTGTTGCTTTCTGGAGAGCAGTTGTCATTTGGGGTTGCATGTACTGCAAGCTGTGCACGCACGGCAAGTATGCTCAGGCGCCATCCTTCCCCTGGCATGCTGCATTGCTTCACTCCTGTCATTGAAATGGTGCCACTTGCCGCTGCATATGCGCCCCTCCCGCATGCCACTCCTGATGCCAAGCAATTGCTCTGTGGGTGGGTGTACCTGTGCTGGTCTCCTGCTCTGCTCAGTGTCCCCCTGAGTCCTTCCTGGCGGTTTATACCTGGCTGCATGCTGCCCACCAGGTATGTGTGCACCCCTCGTGCAGTACGTGTTGCAAGGCAGGTTGTTGGTGGGTGTGGTGATCGCGGGGACTGTGGCATCGCCCGCCCTTTGGGGGAGGTGACACTGAAGTTGCGTGTGTGTTTGACAGACGCATTGCAACCATATTGCATGCTTGTATGTCTGGCAATGTGTGGTTATGTGTGGTGGTTACAGTTGGGGGGGCGGGGCGTGAGATGCAGCCAGCCCAGTAATGCTGGGTGCCCGGTTGGCTGAAGCCTTGTGGGCGTTGGAGGAGGCTGTGGGTTTGTGACGTGTCAGGAATAAAATCGATGACTGGCCTGTAACGCATGCCTCGCATGCACCAACATCATCATGCCGCCTGTCTTTGTGTTGCGTATGTTCCCTGTGCATGTGTGCCTGAAGGCAGTGTGTGCTGGTGTGTATACCTCCCCAGCCTTTACTAGCCATACTGCCTGAAGTTGGTAGCATCCTAATTTGATCCGCTGTGTTGCCAGGAGGGCTAGTGGGGATACCGCCACTCCAGTCAGCTGTCTGTACATTACACCTGATGATTGGCATCTGACGTGTGCTGTGACGTGCCGTGCTGTGCCCTCTGCACGCTGCATGGGCATGCAGCAGCACCAGCAGTGTCTGTATTTGTTTGCTGTCTGGCCAAGTGCTTGTTGTGCATAGCTGTGCTGGCGGAGGCGCCTGCAACAACATGCTGCTGCTGAGCATCTTTGCTTCTGTCGATCTAAGCAACCACTGCTGTGCATCGCTGCCTGTCGCAACCCTGTGTCAAATGAAGCTGTTTGGGTGCAGCATTGACTTCAAGGGTCGTGGAAGGGTTGCTGGCAGATGGTGCTGAACTGCAGATTTGTCCCAACAGCACTGTGCATAAGCTTGTCACGACTAGTTTGAGGGCTGGTTGATTGAGAGCCAGGAATGACAGGCTTGTATGATGGGTTGTGTGAAGGGCTTGCCACGATCAGCTGACATGTAATCCAAGGAACGACCTCGTAAGCATCTGGATCGCTGCTGCTGATTATGGGACTCTGTACTTGTTGAACTGTACTGTACGTACTGTACAATATCGCACACTTGTGGGCCAGGAACCGCTCGGTATAGGTGCGGCACCTATATATTGGCTTAAGGTGACACATATGTAATTGCAGGGGGTGCCCAAACTGGCTCCCCTGTTGCCTACACAGCAGGGACCCACCACAGCACGTTTGGTATGGAAACTATACATATGTAGGTAACTCCTGCTCTGCGGTGTGGACTAGGTATCTCCTGTGTGCACTACACACAGGTCCCCAGCCATCAGCTACTGTTCAGCTGTAAACTAGGTGTAGATGACGCGTGTGCTCCTCTGCAAGCCTGTACTATGCCTTCCTAATGTTCTCATGCGTGTTGTGTCTTTGCATGGCACGCACAACCCGAGGGGAGGTTCACAGCACCGCAGCAGTGCAAGCCATCTGTTGCAATACAACAGACACATCGTTTGGGGCGTTCGCATGACTTATACAGCAGCGTTAAAACGTACTTGGCTATTGAAAACGTCTTCCAACACTTTTAGCACCTTCCGTCGACACAGGGTTTGAACCAGATGAGATGTCTCTGGTGCCCAGCAGAGTTTGGAGGCCCCAAAAGTCCCGCTGCTGCACACCAACATACTACGCAACCGCCTTAGTAACCATAAATACCGCCTTGGCGGGCCTGCGTGCTTGCTGTGCAATGTAGGTGGTCTGGGGATCCTTGCTTGCTGATGCCCTCATAGCCGTGCAAGCCATCCACAAGGGCTAGCGTGCATTCTCACAGACACCTACAATATCATACTATCAATTGGTGCCCTGCTGACGAGTCAGACGTTCTGACAGGCTGGTACATACATGCAGTACAACATGTGTGTGTGCCACTAGGGCAGCGCGCAGGCTCAGACAGCAGACGTCCCGCCCCTGATTACTCAGAATCTGCAAGACAGAATCCCTTGCAACCTTGCATGCTGCCTTCAGATACTACTGGCTGCCTGCAGCCCACCAGCCAAGGGAATCCAACAGAATGCCAGCCTTCAGGGGCCAGGTCAAAGATTATAACCGTTTCACTGTTAATTTTAGTAAAAAGGCCAAAACGTAACCAAAATTTTGTTAGAATTGTCCCGGACTGTCAGGGGTGGCTGAACACACCAAACAGACCAGCATATCACAATTGCAGGAAAATCTGTCTTGCAGATATTGAGATATATGGCCTGATGTTTCTAACCTGTTAATAACAGTGCTCCATGTTACTTAAGGTCCAGGTCCTGGGCCTCCACATTCTGGGCCTCCTTGGGTGGGGTGACTCAGCCACGGGGTGGGAGGCTGATGAAGGTCCTTCCTATGCATAATCTGGCACCCCCTCATGATTACATATGTGTCACCTTAATCCAATGATGAATGAAGCTTCACAGGCTTGCACACAAAACACACAGTGCATAATGCTTTTCTTTGGCACTGCAATACCTCTGTAGTTCAAGCCATCTGACAATCCACTCTGGACACCAAACAAAAGCCTCGGGCGCCGGGCGCAGTATTACACTGACCAACAAGGAACCACAGAACCCTTTGTGAATCTTCGGCGGCCATCAAGTTGAAGGCAATCACCGCAGATATGTCACACATAAGCCCACTCCTCCCCCTTCTTGGTCAGACAGGGCGACAGGGAGACTGCAACCACAACACCACAGATTTCACAGAAATTGCCGACAATCATTGATGATCAAGACAGGGACCCATCTCTACATTCTCAAACTGGCCGAACTGAGTGGCAGGATTGGTTGAGCAAGACATGTTTAGTGAAACAGTGCCGCAACAGGGCTTGCTCAAAGGCAAAATCAAGCCACAATGCGAATCAGACTTCAGATTTTTTGTGCTTTTTGTCTTTGTGCTTGTGCTTCTTCTCTTTCTCCTCTGGGGCCATTTCAGGAGCATCGATATCCCGGGGCAACTCAGTCATCATCTGCAGTTGCTGAGTGATAGACAAGGCATATGGCATGTTGGTGTTGCACACACCCCCGCCAGGCTGAGTTCTGCAGGCCAGCAGCAGCACATACTTCACGCCTGCAGGGACTGTGAAGATGAGTGTGTGCCCGGTTTGTGTGCCGCTGGGACACATCATGCTCGCAGTGTCTGCAAGAAGGCAGACAGGCAGGCAGGCAGCAGGGAGGGGGGTCAGGTGCAGATGCCAGAAGCCCTGAATCATGTTGCTGCACTATAAAAGCATGTGCCATACAGCCTGTTTACCCAGAATGATGACCAGGTCAACTGTACCCGTGACTAATCAGTCACACATCAGACAGGCTGTCAGTGACCAGTGTTCGGGAATGATGGCATCACATGCAGTGCACAAGCACTCCACAACACTGCGCATGATGGAGATTGACACATCGTGACGCTGTACCATACAACATCATGTTGCACTGAGTGCACTGAGTGCGCCCACTGGCTGTAGTACACAACATTAGCTCAAACCCTTTTCGGAGGTGCCGCACTGGCATTGCAACTGCTGTGGGAGGCGGCCGAACTGGCCCAGTAGGGCAACTGCTGTTCAACACTGAGTATGGTGCACGCTAAGCGTTCACTGATGTTGGCAACATCGCGTTGTAGACAAGAATGCAGGCGTTGTGGGGTTTTGCATGCAACTGCCAAGGATACATGGTCGCCAGGATTCATCATTACCTGGGCAGGGTGCACTGCTGGGAGTCAGCTGGGAGCAGTCCACTGCAGGCACACAGCACAACACACAAGATCAGCGAAGGGTTGCAGGGCTGCGCAAACATGCAAGAAAACACATACTATACTATGCTTGTTGATACAACCTACCGCTGGATGCGTCCCCCTTCCCCCTTTACCCAGTCAATGCGTGGTGTGCGCGCAACCATGAAAGCAGTAAGGCTTGACACCCTGTGCAACATGGACCCATAAGCGTGCAAGCGGACCATAGTACACCCTCTCCCTGCTTACTGCTTGTCTCGTATGCCTGCAAGGCAAAAGCTGCATTCTGCGCAGGGACGCATGTGGTCGCTTCGATGATGCGGGAAGTGGAGGAGGGCTCGAAGATGAAGAAAGCAGCACCCCGCGTCAACGGCTGTGTGCCGAAGGCTGGGCAGAGCGATGGCACAGTTGTTGTGGTGGATGCGAGGTTTCCGGTGATGACTTGCTCCATGCCCCAAGGCGGACCAGGGTTGATCGTTGTGATCTCGTTTCCGAAAGAACCACACGCGGGTGCTGCAAGCAAGCAACGGGCAACCACGCACACGCAAAGACGAAGTCATAGGAAGATTCTTTCAAAGCTGCTGCAAACACGCGGTGCCCTAGTAATGCCGATTTTTAGATGTCGCATACCGTACCATACTGGCGTCAGATCATACAGCTCACACACCGACAACGTAGAGTATTACGATACAGCAAATGCAAATCGCAGCTTACCAAGACACATCTCAGGTCCCGTCGCTCCCGGCGCCGAAGTTGTCAGGCCCGCTCCGCACGGCGTGCAGGTCGTCATGCCAGCATCGCCGCCCCTGCTCCAAGACCCAACAGGGCACAGGGGACACCCGAGCCCAGCACGGCCTGGGAAACACACTACACGACAAGGAGAAAGCAGGCACACAAGCAAATGATCAGATAAGCAGCGGCTGGGTATAAGCAGCTCTGCTGGGCCATGATGGCCCGTGACTGCACAGTCCAGCCACCGCAACAGACGTAGGCGGCTGCTGTCAGTAGTGGTGGTGGGCTACAGTAACGATAGCCCTGCCAGGTGTTGTTGCACTAGAAAGGAAGTGATTGCCACTAGGGTGCTCGTATAAATCAACTTACCATTGCAATCTGCCACGCTCTTGCCTCCTGTGCCAGAGGTTGTGCTGCCTGTGGGGCAGGCACTGCACTGCGTTGCCTGCATGTCCACGTCGGCTGGGTTGCCCATACTGTACGTCCCAGCAGCACCTGCGTAGCGCAACACAGATGTGCCACCTCCTCAGCAAAGCATGCCATGAACGCGGTGCACCTAAGTGCACAAGCAAGTGCACTGAGAAATGTCCAGCAAGCCTGAAAGGTGATGATGACAGACAGGCCAACAGCACTGTGATTGTAGCTGTGATCTGCCACTCAGTTCTCACAGCTTCAAAAGCGGCTGCAGAGTTGGATGAGCACAGGTCACTCATGGTCGGCGTCTGACTGTGACAGTGACTGCACCGAAAAGCACATGTTTCTAGCAGTGTCGCAACTGCCACCTGCCTCTCACATGCTAGGCACCTCCTGCCAGCAGGGCACCAGCAGCTGCAAGTAGCACAACTTATCCCTTCCCATCAACAAAATAAGAGTAGCTGACCATGCCACTGTGACTGTAACCAAAGTGCAACTGTTTCTAGCAGATCGCCACCGCCACTCACATGCGAGGCACCTCCTGCCAGGCGGACACCAGCAGCCCTCTGCCTGCGCCGGCTCAAACTGCCGCGATGCCGGAGGGGAGTCCGGCCGCTGCAGCTGCTGCCACGGCAGGGCAGACTCCGATGAAGGAGGGGTACCCCACTTGTGTTTCTTTCCCCACGGCTGTCCTCCGTGTGCATCGATGCCCAGAATGGTCAACTCAGTTTCGTTGGCGGCAGCTGTGTCGGCGGGGGTCTGGTCGTCGAAAGTGTCGCTAACAGATGCCGGAATGTCCGCAGATTGGCTGCTGCTGCTGCTGCTGCTGCTGCTGCTGCTGCTTGGGTTGCTGGCAGCAGCTTGCAGCCGAGGATCTGTCGCCAGATGCTGCCAGAAGCTCTTGTCCCGTGGGTTTGTGGGCGCACCAGCAGCAGCAGGGGCGCGTGCTATCCCAGGCACTTCACTGCTGCTGGCAGCAGCTGCGGGGAGGAGGAAACAGTGTGGCGGCAGCAGCAGCAGCAACATGTCAGATTTGCACATCCGCTTGCTTTTGGCCGAGGCCACTGCTGCCAAGCTGCCAAACCCTCATACTTCTCTGCACGAGTCACAGCCCGCAGCCCACCCTAACCCTGGGACTCCTGCATTTCCCCTCCCCACCAACATCAGCATTGCTGTTGTGATGTGGACTTCCCCCTTCCCCTTCCCCCTCCCCTTGTCCTCCTGCCCTGATCCCCCCTCCCTTGCCTAGCACCCGTTGCACCTCGCTGTTCACGGACACTCTCTGCCATCCCCCATCCACCCGCCTTTTGCGCTGTGCTGAGATGCCCCCCCCCCCCCCCCTCCGCACACACACTTCCCAGCCAGATCAGCACTCCTAACTCTCCACCCAACCCTTGCCCTCCAAATCTCTGTCCGTCCGCCCCAAATCTCCTGTCTGCCAAACACACAGCCCCGTCTCAATTTCCAGGCCACTCACGTATGCACTGCTGCTCCGAGGTTGCTCCAGCAGCGCTGGTGGTCTGTCCTGTGGGGCACTGGTGGTTGCAAACAGCAGTGGACAGACAGCAGTGCATAAATCATGCCGGCAGCTGTAGGAACAGGTAACAGGTGCAAGCAAACTAAACAGCCATGCATGGCACACTACACAATTCAATGCAAACACCATGCCTACACTGAAGGCTGAACATGCGGGACATATTATATGTTCCGCTGTGACTGTCACTGCCTGGACTGTATGAGGCGCGGTGCGATGAGGACCGTCTGCAGAGGGGGAGGGGGCTGCTTGTGGCACACCCCCTGCACACAGGCATCAGTGACTGCTGCTGTCAATGTGACTCTGCTGCGACTGTGACTGTTACTTTGAAAGGTTTCAAAAGCCAGCCTTGGGCGCTGTCAGCCAGGCCTGCCCAACATACCTGTCTGCAAGGTGTGTTGCTGGCTGTCGTGTCGGCGGTATTCCCGCCAGAATAGGTTCCTGCGCACAACACATAGGCACATACACACACGCATGCAGACATGTCACTATGGCGCTGCCATTGAGCAGCATTTTGAGGCGTGCTGTTGACTTGGTGCAAGGCAGCAGGCATTGTGCAATGCCTTGCTGTCAAGGGGCTGCTGGCTTGCTTGGGCTGTTGCTCTTTCGTCAGGCAGGGGTAAGGTGAGACCTTGGCTGTGTCATGAGATGTGGCAGCAAGGGAAGGTGCAAATGCAGAGATGCACAGGTGCTGCTGCTTCATCTGTCATCATGGCACTGCTGAATCGATAGAGCATGTTGACGGGCGGGGCTGTTACTGCTGGAGCTGCATATGTCCCTTATGCAAAACAGCCCTGCTGCTGCCATGATGCTGCTGCCAGGAATGTTGCGGGCCCGCTGATCAGGAACAGAGGCTGCTGTGTTACTCCTTGAATTTGGGAGCTATTGCTAATTGGTGTGGCCTCACTCACCTACTGGGCACAAAGCACAGCTGCTGCCGGCAGGGCACCCATTGCAGTCGGGGCCAACGGGTGGGGGAGGGGGGTTGGGGCCCGGGCCCGGGGGAGGGTTGGGCCCAGGTCCGGGAGGGGGGCGGGGTCCAGGACCGGGGGGAGGGAAGGGGCCTGGGTCAGGGCCTGGAGGGAATGGAGGAATGGGGTCAATGATGCCACCCCCCCAGCTGAGATCGCTCTCTGGGAAGGGAAGGGGCGGAGGGTGGGGGTGTGGATCGGGGACAGGGAAGGGATAGCCGTAGGGGTATGGGGTGGGGAGAGGGAGGCCTTGGTGGGGGTGTTGTGGAGTTGGATAGTAGGTGTGAGGGGGTTGCAGTGGCTCGTTGTAGCTGTAGTGGGTGGTGTGGGCGGATGGGTGAGCTTCACTGCTGCTGCTGCTGCTGCTGCTGCTCCTGGATGCAAGGGGATCCCCTACTGCTGCTGCCACGTCTGCTGCTCCTCCCGCTCCTGCTGATATCGCAGCTCCAGCTGTTGTGCCTGTGTTTGGTGCTTCTGGAACAGCGGCATTCTGCTTGGCATCTGCTGAGTCCAGTGACTCTGCTGCTCCTGATGCTACAGCGCTCCCTGCAACTGTGTGTGTCAAACTGCCAAGCAAGCAGCACACTGCCAGCGTAAGCACCAGCTGCATGTGTGCTGTTTGTTTTCTCGTCATGGCACCCTGCAGCAGTCGACATGCAGGAAGGGTGGGGAGGGGGGGGTAGTGAGGGGTCACATGCATCAGCTGTTGTTGATTGCTGCCCTCCCCTGCCTGATGGTGAATGGCAGGGGTCAAACATAGGCGTTATAAATGGCGTTACTTTGGTATGCAAGACAGGGAGGACCTCCTGGCATGAGGTTCACATTCACTGCTGCTGTACTGCTGTGCTGCAAGCAGTAAGTTAATTTGGACAGGAGAACCGCACGTTCGTGGAACGCGTTCTCTAGAGCAAAACGTGCGATTCACTTACCAGTTTATGATATCGCGCGACAAGCTGGCTCAAGTGCTGTTCATGCTACTGTTTCGCGAACATTATAGAGGTGCTTGGAGTTCCACTCACTGATACTTGACTGCAAGTCACCGTCGCAAAACGTTTTGATATTCAGCATTATTGACGCCGCCATCATCACACCACGACTGACCAGGAGTAACCGGGTGTGTGTGAGAAAGGGGATGGGAGGGCTTAAAAAGCTCAGCAATGCTGAGACATTCTTCAGGGTGGTGATGAAACGGATAAGTTAACTCGGTGTAAAATTTCATGCTGCTGCCTGAACCCGTCTGTGGCCACACGCCACTACTGCAGTAGTGGCAGCTGGCAGACAGCCTGGCAACCAACTGTGCCGCTGGACTCCTCATATGGAGCTTTCTCATGAGCAGCCGCAAAAAATAAGCAGACAGACAGATACATGCAACCAAGTTTGCATACGTGCAGTGACATAAACCTTTGAGACAGTCACGAAATGTTGGCTGTACTGCGCAAGACCACATCAAAGTGACGGTCATCTCTCAGCACAGCCACAACAGTCAAGTAGTCCTCAGGACTACAGCCGGCAACTGCAAACATCAAACACTCGAGCCAGCCAGCAACTTGCTGCCATTGCAGCAGAAAAGTCATTCAAGGGCACTATGTGCCATACCCATCATGGCATGGTTCCTTGCGTCAGCAACAACCCGTCACCTGCCAGCTTGCGGCTCTCCCTAAACTCTCCCCCAAACACCACCCACCCAACAAACACCAGCTCACTCGCTGGACCACTTGACAACAATTCACCCACCAACACCACTGCAACCCGGTGTAGGTGGTGCAAACCACCGCAGGGGAGACAACTTATGAGGTTCACCTGGCTCGATCCTGGTGGGCAATGCCATTGTTGTTTGGCGAAAATGTCCATGTAACATACTCCCCCAAAATGTCAAACACCACAACCACACATGCCCATACATGGCAGGCAGATGGGCGAGTTGCCTTGCCATTGCACTCCTGTCCAGAGTCGCACGGTATAGCAACCAACTTCAAAAAGGCTAGCTCAGGTCACGGCCCATGTCCCCCGCATGGAAGCTTGTTGGACGGGGTAGACCCAACTGCTGAAGAGCTTCATGCACACTTTTCAATAAGCCAACGTGTGCTTGCTTCAGCCCCGTGATGCCTACAACACGGATGCCTCCCAAGCCACTCAAAAAGGTTGATGCCTCACGCACCATGTCATCTGCGGTGGCATCATCGAATAGCAGCTGCAGCTCTGGCAGCCCTTGCAACCTCGCCAAGTGCATTAGGGCAATTAGCTGCATGGGGCTGTGCCTGCGCACTAGCAGCTGTAGGTGCCTGAAGCCTTTGGGTAGCAACGCATGCACCGCATCTACCAGGGCAATCAGCTCAGCAGATGATCCTGGCGAAAACTCCAAATGTGTCACGCATGTGAGCGCCGACAGTGCCTTTATAGCAGATATGCATGCGCGTGCACCCCCACCGCTTGGAAAGCTCGTGACAACGGACCCAGTTTTGAGCTGCCCCAGCCGGGTGCAGTGTCGAGCCATGTTGATGAATGCGTCTGTTGTTAAGCAATCCCACTGCTCCACCGTGATAAGGTTGGGCAGGGAAGCAAAGGGTGGGCTACCAAATGTACCAAACAACCCCACCACACTGGGAAGGGTGATGTGACCAACACTGTTGCTGTTCACGGGTTCTTGCCACCCGCCATACAGCTTGCTCAGTTTGGTGCAGGCAGCTAACAATGGCAACATCTCTACTGACCACACATATGCACCTAAGGTGTGCAGATTCGTGAGCTTGCTGACAGCAGCACGGCACTCCTGAGTGGGGGTCAGGAAGTGTGCGTTGTGCAGCGTAAGCTCAACAAGCCCCGTAAGCTCACCCACAGCCGACCACTCAATCTGCCTCAACTCCTTCTCCATTCCATCCGGACACCCGAGTTGCAGCACCTTGAGAGACACACAGCTGCTGACATGCGTCAGACATGAGACAAGGCACGCGTCCAACGCAAGGCGGGTCAGACCGGTCAAGCCAGCTGCTAGCTCAGCAGACAGTAAAGGCTGGTAAAACGTCTGGTGGTGGCTGACAAGAGCCAGATCTTCCAAGCTGTGCAGCTTTGCCAGTGGCAGCAGGTCCTGCTGGTGAAAAGGCTCAGCCACCTGCAAGCAAAACACACAAATCAGCGACACACACTGTTAGCTGGGTCGAACAGACCTGCTTGACGGGCCCTTGTTTGGCTGTCCTTCGATCCTCTCGCTGGTACATTAAGTCTGACCTGGCCTCATTTGCAAATGCAGCCAGTGGGCCAAACAGAAAAGAGGCGTGGCAACCACAGCCGGCAATAGCATGACTCTCAGCCTCTCATTTGACATGGTGCCCCAGGACATCCAGCACTGTGTAGTACACAAACCCAAAAGCTATTTTGTTGTGCCTGCAACAGCTACCTCCTGGCTCGTGCATCCTTGCTCAGCGATGCTGCACACGATGCAGGAGCTAGAGATGAGGAAGCAGTTGGAGTGCATGTGCAAGCCTTGTACAGCACTGTCAAGCCAGAAAATATTTTTTCCTGCAGAGAATGAACAGCGTATCAATGCCCCCACAACTCACCCTATCATCAAGGTCCAGCACAAGCTTGGTGACCCCGGAATACTTGCCAAGCTTCCCCCAGACCTGCGCTGCCCCCGCCCAGCTCTGCTGCAAATCCAAGTGCAGGCTGCGCATGCTGCCAGCCAGCTGTGTGCGCAAGCTGTGCAGCACTGTACCCATTGGCGCTGGGCGTGGGTCACCCTGCACACTGAGCCTGACAAGCTCCAGCTTTGGCAGCCTGTGCAGGAAGGGTGCGCGAACAGGAAGCAGCGTGATTTGGAGTGTTGTGGACAGCATACTTCTGTCACACGGTTGCTTGACTGCCACCCAAACCATGCAAGGGCATGTCGCTGCTGAAGGTTTCTATCGTGAGGCAGGCGTGGGTGAGACAGCTTCTAGTAGCTCAAGCGTGTGCCTGCATACACCACTACTACGCGTTGGCATGCATGGTCAACAGCAGCACAGTCCTGCATGTGTTTCCTGTGAGGTTGCTGCATCTGGCTTGCAGGAAAAGGATGTCAGCCAGCTGTGGCGTCAGCTTGCCTGTAGCATGACCTTCACAGGAGGCTTCATGCTCAGGCAGAAGCACATCTGCTTGTGCCTGCATAACACAGAAAACAACCCACCTGGCAAGCTCTGGCAGCAAGTACGGGATGGTGTGGTAGCTGCCGTCATCGTTCAACAGCAGCTGCACTGAGGTGACACTCTGAAAGTGCTGAGGGATGCTGAGCACAAAGTCCTCCAGGGTACCCAGTTCATCGTCGTGCACACTGCTGAGGTTGATGTGCTGCACGGCGCCAAAGCACAGGTCCCGCAGCTGGCTACATGTGAGGGTTACGTCTGCTGCTGATCCCTGAGAAATCAACTTGGGCAGCAGGACCTGTGCCCAGGTGTCCACATCTAAGCGTGACAGGCAGCGCAGCAGCGCCGACTGGTTGGGGTTGTCCTGCAGGAGCAGATCAGTCAACAACAGAGCAGCATACGCCGTGTTCACCTCGGCTTATGTCGATACAAGATCACGAAGCACACGCATTCATGTTGCACGAGCAATGCTGCAGTACAGTAGCATTGCTGCAGCAGGCTGCAGTGTACACCAGATCGCTCAGCACAACCTTGAGGACATACCTGCTGCATAGTGTGCTTTCTTCTGAAAACACCTTTTGATCGTGTCGATCACCAGTTGCATCCTACTTTGCCGAGGAGCATCGCTGAGAGCCATTGGCTTGAAGATATGCCGGCCAGGACCGCGACTCAACCGCGATCATGATCAGTTCAAAAATATTTGAACTAGCTCCGTTTACGGGGCGATGCTCAGCATTGTTTCGGAGTTCAGCAAATCAAGATACAGCTTTATGCAGTACACGAACAGATTGGACCAAGACGGAAATACCATATGCAGGTGTGTTGGTCTACCCAACACTGCAGCAAAATATACTGCAGCAAGCTCTTCCAACCTGAACCTTGTGTGATTACTTGTGTGCTTCCTGTTTCTTTGTTGACATAAGCTGAAGTGCACACGGCGTATGCTGCTGTGCTGTTGACCGATCTGTTCCTGCAGGACAACCCCAATCAGTCAGCGCTGCTGCGCTGCCTGTCACGCTTGGATGTGGACACCTGGGCACAGGTCTTGCTGCCCATGTTGACTGGATATGGCTCAGCACGAGACGTGGCCCTCACATGCAGGCAGCTGCGGGACATGTGCTTTGGTGCAGTGCAGCACATCGACCTCAGCAGTGTGCAGGACGATGAGCTTGGTGCCTTGGAGGACTGGGTGCTGAGCATCCCACAGCACTTCCAAAGTGTGACCTCAGTGCAGCTGCTGTTGCACGATGAGGGCAGCTACAACACAGTTCTGTACCTGCTGCCAGAGCTTGCGAGGTGAGTTGGTGGGTTGCCTTGTTTGTGTGAAGGTACAAGTAGCCGTGCTGCTGCTAGTGCCTTGTATACTGACCATGCCATGGGTTGCAGGCATGTGTCAGCTGGTCACCTTGACACCACAGCTGCCTGCACCATCCTTTCTGCATTCCAGCAAGTCTGTTGCATCACTGAGCTGCTGTAGTTGACAGTGCATGCATGATGTGGTGCTGTTGGAGGTGTCTGCAGGCAAAGTCATGGCTGCCTCGCCCATTTGTGCTGCACAGCACGTCCCTATATGCTGCAGATGACACCATGCACACAGCCATGCAGTGTCCAGCACACTCAGATTGTCAGTGCTTGCTCTTTGCGCACCCTTCCTGCACAGGCTGCCGAAGCTGGAGCTTGTCTCGCTGAGAGTGCAAGGTGACTTGCGCCCATCATCCATGGGCATGGTGCTGTACAGCTTGCGCACACAGCTGGCAGGAAGCATGCGCACCCTGCACCTCGACCTGCAGCAGAGTTGGGCAGGAGCAGCGCAGGTCTGGGGGAAGCTTGGCAAGCATACCGGGCTCACCAAGCTTGTGCTGGGCCTTGATGAAAAGGTGAGTGGATAATCGATGTGCACTGTAGTGGCAGCAGCAGTTTTGTTTCTGGCTCCTTTGCTTGCAGCAGTTCCTGGGGCATAGTTTCAATTTGAGGTGCAAGCTGTGCGTATGCATGGTTGGTTGTGACTGTTGATGTTGCGTGCCCTGGCTGCAGTGGTCCACTTTCTTTGTGGCCAGCTGGCTTCGTTGCAGTTGATTGGTTTCTTCCACACTGGAAGGGGCGGGCTTGAACCACCAGCAAGAACATTGACATGTCGCCGGACATGAAGTTGTTGCGTGTTGGTGTGAGGCGTCCCTTACAGTCCACTCTGTCACTTTGCTGCAGGTGGCACAGCCCTTTCGTCAGCAGGACCTGCTGCCATTGGCCAACCTGCACAGCTTGCAAGATCTGGCAGTCAACAGCTTCAGCCAGGCATTCCTGCAGCCGTGCATGTCCGCTGAGCTAGTAGGCGGCTTGACCGGCCTAACTCGCCTTGAGTTGGACGGGTGCTGTGTCTCATGCCTGACACATGTCAGCAGCTGTGCGGCGCTGAAAGTGCTGCACATGGGATGCCCGGACGGGTTGGAGGAAGAGATGGGCCAGAGTGAGTGGGCAGCTGTGGGTGAGCTCACGGGGCTTGTGGAGCTTGAACTGCTCAACGCCAGGTTCCTAACACCCACACAGGATGCCTGCACTGCTATCAGCAAGCTCACAAAGCTGCAGAGCCTCGGGGCATGGATGTGGTCAGTGGGGATGTTGCCTTTGTTAGCTGCCTGTACTCAACTGACCAAGCTGGTTGTCATGGCATGGTTGGCGGGTGGCGCAAGCTTGAGGACGGCAGCAGCACTGGAGGTATCGTCCTTCCCAGTGTGGCGGAGTTGGCCGGTACGTACGGCAGTCCACCATTCGCTGCATTGCCCAACCTTGTCACTGTAGAGCAGCTATATTGCATAGAAACAGACGCATTCGCAAGCATGGCTCAACACTGTCCCGGCTTGCGGGAGTTCGCAGCTGCAGTGGCTGGGACGACCTTGCCAAAGAATGGGTCGATGCGCGCGCACACAGCCGCTATCAAGTCGCTGTCGGCTCTGACAGGCTTGACACATCTTGATTTCATGCTTGGGTCGTCTGCTGAGTTGTTTGTGTTGGTGGATGTGGTGAGTGCGTTGCTACCGAGGGGCTTCCGGCACTTGAAGGTTTTGGTGTACAGAGACAGCCCCATGCGGCTTAGTGCTCTGATGCATCTAGCCAGGTTGCAAGGTCTGCCGGAGCTGGTGCTGCAGGTTGACGCTGCTACTGCAGATCAGATTGCGCGCGATGCTGGCACACTTGTGAGTGGTTTGAGTGGCATACCGTGTGTGTACATCGGGTGTCCAAAGAGTGCACACGTTGAAGCATTGGAAGCTGCACATAGATTCATTCAGCAGTCGAGCTTACCCTGCCCAGCAAACCTGTCTGTGGCAGACCTGAGCCGCTGAGCCTCAACGGTTTCGGCTGGAGTTGCTGTTGCACGCGGCCTGTTTTAGCTGGGAACTCAGCAACTTGCTGTGGACGTCTTCTAGCTGTGATGTTTGGCAGTTGGCGACTTTGTTGCTGGGTGGGTTGCTGCTAGGGGCTGGTGACTTACCCACCCTGAGTGTGTTTCTGTTGTTGGATGGTGGTTTGTCCCATGTGCACACAGTGCGTGACAGCCTTTGGGGAGCCAAGCTGGCAGATGAAGCTGTGTGTTGTCAAAAAACAGGGCTCCTGGGGTCAGTGCAGGCGACCTCATGCTGTCTTCTGCAGCAGCTGCAGGTCTGTAAGGCTGCTGCATTTAGGCAAGGGTAATTGCAGTTTGCAGCGGTGGCGGAGGACAGCTTGCCTCACATGTTGTAGAGCACCACAGTGGACATACGTAATCAGAATGATATGAATGATATGTATGCGATGTATCAGCATTATGTTTTGAGCACCGATAGGTCCGCGCGCGAGCAGGTTGTCGACAGTCAGGATTTATGCACAGGGGCGCGAGGAAGGTCGGCTCATTGCACAGCTGTGCTGTCCAAGTGAGTGTATTCGGCCCATGCCGTCGGTGTCAAGCCACGCCAGCAAGTGGCAAGGAGAAGTCCATGACCTGTGGCGCAGTTTCTTAGCAGTGTCCTCGTTTGCTTTTGAAATCGCTTGAAGGATAGGCATCGGAAGTTCTGTGTATTTTAGTGCGGCTTTATGCTGCCGCCACCAACATCTGGCCGAAACATTGAACATTCAACGGACTTCAAGTTCGTGCTGAGCATGTGCCATTCATGTTGTCAGCGACATGCATTGGACGCATTCATTGTTGGATGTGCCTGACTCGCTGTGGTGCGCCCCAATGGTGATTCTGTGACTGTCGTGTCGTCAAAGGGCCTTGGTCGGGCCACGTCATGATCATGGACACAAGCAGCGGCAGGCGGTATGTTTCTACCACAGTGTCATGTGCCCATTCCGGCCCCTGATGCATAATTTTACGTTGCCATTTGACGGTTTACAAACTATAGAACATGCTTGCAAACAATTGTCACCAACCCAAACCTACTGCCGGCAGCGCGACCGCTGCGACGGCTACAGCGCCGTTAACGGCAACTGCAAATTTGCCTGTTCAAACAGGCAACGCCATGTTGTTCGAACCAACAACACAGCCAAGCAAGTGACACATCCCCATTGCAGTGCACGGCACGTGCATTTGGCACAACTTGCAACTCAGCCTTGCAGGGTCCGACCCCATAGTGATCAAACCTCAAGCTGCAACAGAGGCCAGCTCAACCACTCAACCCTCATCAGCAGCATCCTTTGACTGCCGCAACAGTATCCCCACCTCTTTCCATCAGCTGCAGTGGCTTGTCAATCTTCCACATCGACTTTCAAAGCTGGTGTTCTCAGAACAATACTATTGTACTGAGTACTGCGTATAATTTCTCTGGGACCAGGTAGCAGCACAGTGCAGCAAATGCTTCCAAAGTGCATCTGGTCAACAGCTGTGTGTCTGAGGGACAGCTGCTTCTTCTCTGTCTCCTGCAATGGCAACGTAAGGTGCAGCAGTGCCCATGCAATTGGCGTAAACCAAAGTGTGTACAATTTGACAATCAAGCAGGGACTGTTAGTCACATCTGTTGCGCGCCCCCTTTTGGCACTGGCTACGGGACCGTCCGTGCAAGTTGCACCGTGGCCAAAGCCGCATTGCCGATGGCATTCACTGAATGCCATATGCTCATGTTCATGGGCTGCGCCATGTGCCTAGGCCTGAGGCTGACACATGTTGCATGCCATGGCCCAGCCTCTCCGCAGGGGAATGTCACTGACAGGGGCACTCAGCACTGCCTGTATGAGCGCTATCACTTGCCATGTACTGCTTAATCCATATAGCTCATCATGACCAACATTAAAATTGTCCAACATTGACATTGTGTGTTACACTTTGAATTGGGTGGCAAGGCCAACCATTGAACAACAAAGAAAGAGAAAAGGCCAGGGGAAGGCCCCAAGATGCAAAGCGCAGGGAGGGAGAGGAGGGCGCGCTGTTGTGTCAACAACAGCAAAACGTGCCTTGCCAGAAGCATGGCAGAAGCTAAGCATGCCGTTGCAGTGCGCAAGCCCATGGTTCTGCGGGGCCTGAACCCTGGGTGCATCAGCTTTGCTGATTAACGCATGGTAATACATTAACATGCTATTAATTCACCTTGCATGGAGTTGCCATAGTAAAAAAGATGAATTATGAGTTGAAGAAAGGCCCTGGTGAGATCACTGACTCCACCAGGGCAGCAAAGAACATGCGTGCATGTGAGTCAGCCGGGATAGCGTGGTCCAAGTAGCACTCCCTCAGTGCCTTGGAGCCAACACCCCAGCCACCAAAGGCCTCAATCTTGTGCAAAGGAACCCCAACAGCAGCCGCTGCAGACGCGCCACCACGCCGAGTGGAATAAAGGGTGTACCCCTGTCAGCGCTGGGAAAGCGAGCTGCATCACAAGCAGAGGCAAACCACGCCTCAGCCACAACAGTAGTAGGCGGGCTGGAGTCAGCCCGCAACTGCCAGAAGGGTCCCGTAGCACTAGACTGGGCCCTGAAGCGATCAACCGCTGTCACCAGGAACGGGAGCCTAGCCACTGAGAACTGCAGTACCGGCGCCTTGTCCGGCTGCAGCCGCTTGCCTTTCCAATGCAAGGGCTTGTACTGCAGAAAACCCTGCGACACGCGCAACCACTGCACAGACAGGAGGCTGGCAGGGCGCAGCATCAAACAATAGCACAAGCAGCAAAACAGGACAGGCCGCAGCGCTGCTGGTGCTGAGAGGCTAGGAAGTGCTGTATACAAACTGAAGGCCAGCCGAGGGGGCAAGGCCAAACCTGCAACGGCAGGTAGGGGTGCAATGGGCTGCTGCTCCCGCTCCCAACCCCTGCGAAATGACGTCAGCATGGGGTTGTCCGCACAAGGGCGGGGCAGGCCGAGCATATCATGCACTGTGTCGACCGCACTGAAGTACGGCTGGGCCGTGCTGGCTTGCACAGTGCCAGAAGCCGCCAAATGCTGAGCCCACAACAGCCCTGTCAACTGGGTAGCCGGCAGGAAAGCCAGCTGCCGGGCCACACAGAAGCGCACAAAGGCGCCAAAGCTGCTGCCATAAGTTTGCCATGACGCTGGCGACAGGCGCGCCGCCATGGTTGCTGCCAGAGCTGCACATGCCTGCAGGTCAGGCTGCTGTCCTGCTGCACGATACTGCTCTACCAAAAAGTCCTGCAAAAGGCTGACAAACACAGCCGGAGGCGCAACCACAGGCGCAACCAGGGTATACCTGGGCGAGCGTACTACAGGCTGCTGCTGTTGCTGCTGGGCCCAATTGCTCAGCTGCTGTGCTCTATCCGAATTGCCATGATGGTCCATCGGGGGCTGGGCAGGTGGGCCTGGCCAGAAGGCCCTGCAACAAAGGTAGCATGCGGCAAGCAAATGCTGTCTTTTGCCAGCAGCATGAGCTCATGGAACCAAGGCTGGGCAGGCCAACAAGGCACCACAACAGTAACAGAAGCACGGTCCTCCCGCACCTTTTGCGCAAACTGCAGCAACACGCTGCTGCTGAAAGGCGGGCAGGCGTAAGCGTTGTGCCCGTGCCAAGGCTGAAGGAAAGCGTTGGAACCAGAGCTGCCTGGGCAGCGATGCAGGCTGTAGAAGACTGGCAGCTGGGTGTTGCTGTCAGCAGCAAACAGGTCAATGCTGTAAGGGCCCCAGAGGGTGTTAAGGGCACTGAAGATGCGAGGATGCAAAGAAAAATCACCACGATCCACAAAGCGAGATGGAGCGTCAGCAAGATTGAGCTCGGACGAGACACGCACAACCTGAAGATGAACATGCAACCTTTCCAGAACGGCCCACAGCGTGCGATACTCAGACATCAAAACAGCAGATCGTGAAGCAAACCGACCCAGAACACTCTGGGTCACACTGTTGTCCTCATACAAACGGACAACCCTGTCCCGAACCACCGGGGCAAATGAGAGCAAAGCGTTGCGAACAGCACGCATCTCCTTTTGATTGATATGCATGCCCCGCTCCTCTGCAGACCAACGACCAGAGGCCACCGACTCAGGGTCTTCAGCCAGGTCAGGGATCACAGCACCCCAGCCCTGATCAGAGGCATCCACATAGAGGTCAATAGCAGCTGGCCTCAAACGAATAGGAGAAACCAGGTGCCTCTCAGGAATCTGGCACCACCACTCAAGGTCCCTGAAAGACTGCCGGGACAGGCGCACATCACCACCCCAACCCTTGACAGTGCTGCAGTCATCATACAGCGACCGCAGGAACAGGTTGGCAGGCATGACCGCTAACCGAACAGACTGAGCGTAGCCACAAAAGG
This sequence comes from Desmodesmus armatus, assembly GCA_007449985.2. Taxonomy (NCBI): domain Eukaryota; kingdom Viridiplantae; phylum Chlorophyta; class Chlorophyceae; order Sphaeropleales; family Scenedesmaceae; genus Desmodesmus; species Desmodesmus armatus. The sequence goes on along the minus strand of VIIQ02000149.1, from coordinate 157,499 downwards.
ACGCCAGGTCGCGTTTGGGCACCAACCGCTTGTTCAGCTTAGCGGAAACAATCAGCCCCCGTGCCAGGCGAGCCAGCCGGGCGACTTTAGCAGGGGGGACGGCAAAGGTGCCAGCAACCAGGTCAACTGTGAGCCCCAGGTGCTCCAACTGCTGACACGGCTGCCAAACTGACTTCTTTGGGTGCGGCGTGAACCCCAGCCAGTACATCAGTGATAGAATCCACTGAGCACCGGCAGCCGCACACTCAGAGTCAGGAAACAAGAAAAGAAAATCATCTAGGTATGGCAGCACGCGGCAACCTGTGCGCGCGAGGCCTGCAGAGGGGGTAGGATACATACAGCCTGGGGGAACCGGGTTGTGAAAGGGGGCGCGGAGGTGGGCAACAAAGGGGCGGGCCACCTTAGTAAAATAGTATGGGCTGTTGTTCCAGCCAAACGGCAAGCAGTTGATGCGATAAAAGCAACCAGCAAACTCAAAACAAAAGTACTCCACGGCTGAGGGATGCAGAGGCACTTGGTAAAATGCATCAGCCATATCAGCCTTGACTGCCCATGCGTTGGCAAGATCATAACGCTGCAACATGCGCAAGGTCTCAAAGCGGCACCTGTGCGCGACATTGAATTTGTTGCAGTGCTTCAGGTTGACAACAAGCCGCCAGGAATCCCCCTTAGGCACACAAAAGGCGTTGGAACAGTGCAGAGGACGAGCATGCAACTGAGTCAACACCCCAAGCTTCACAAAGCGGGGAACCTCTGTGTGCAACCACCATTGCCGTTGGGATTGGGTGGACGGCAGGGGTTTTTTGTAGAAGGGGGGTGGGGGGCGCCCACCACGCCACTCCACACGCACACCATGCTGCAACCACGACACAACTGTGGGGGAGGCCCCAATGGCACGCCAATGGCTGGCACACAAACCCAAGCGCTGGGGCAAGGGTGTGTCAGGAGGGAAAGGGTGGGACGGGGTGACCACCATCGTGGGAAAAAAGAGCAGAGAAACAGCCACACAGCACACGACAATGTGTGCCCACCCTAGGTTGCATGCAAAAAGCCACCAGGGTGTACAGACAGGAAGCCAAAGGCTGGCACTTACGTGGGGGCCGATACCCACTCCTGCCTGCAGAGGTCCCTTTGCTTAGGACCTGCCGGCTCCAGCGCTGCTGCTGGAGCCTTCATCGCGCCCGTTGCCGCCCCTGCCACGGCCACGGCCACCGCTGCTGCCGCCCCTGCCCCGGCCGCTGCTGAGGGCGCTCTCCGCTGCTTTCTTTGCGAGCAGCTTGGCCTTGGCCTCACGCATGAGGCGCTGGTGCTCGCGGGTGGCCTCGTTGGTGAAGGTGTAGGTGTCACCCTCATCGAACACCTTGCTGGCAAGCAGCTGCATCAGTGCATCAGTCAGTGGGGCTGACATTGTAGGAGCTGCTGCAGATCTAGCTGCTGCACGGGCTGCCCTTTGGGCTTGCTGGTCTGCTATCTGCTGTGGTGTGAAAGATGTTGTGCTAATGCACGAATGGAGTGCGAAGCAGCTCCGAGACTGGCTCTGGCACCGAAGGTGCCGGTTCGAGGTTCGATGGAGCCGGAAGTGTGTAACACTCAAACGCTACCGAGGTAGCGAGTCGCGCTGTTGTGTCAACAACAGCAAAACGTGCCTTGCCAGAAGCATGGCAGAAGCTAAGCATGCCGTTGCAGTGCGCAAGCCCATGGTTCTGCGGGGCCTGAACCCTGGGTGCATCAGCTTTGCTGATTAACGCATGGTAATACATTAACATGCTATTAAAATCAATATAGCTCGCATGTACCGGGGTACATATTGTCACATGTAGTTGAGCTAGCATAGGTTAGCAGCTAGCCGGCGTAGCATAGGTTAGCAGCTAGCCGGCGGCTAAAATAGCTGACCTTAGGCTAGTTAGGCTGGGCTAGCTGCTGAGCAGTGCAGGAAACCAGTGGCGTGCCCAACTTGCCAGGCAAAGGCTTTGCTGACATTTTCAATGAATGCGCTGACTCAGCTGTCTGAGACATTCGAGCTTTTGCAGCTCTTGCCTGTGTTTCTGAGCCTCCTGTGAAGGCATTTCAAAGTGCAGAAGCATTGGGTGCAAACATGCCAGAGTATCAAATTTCCTTGATGCTGAGGGGCATTGCACCAACGTGCGCAGTCTGCAATCAGATCACTCTAGGACGTGGGCGCTTGCAACTGCCAGATAAGCACAGCCGATGACCATGGCAACAACTCTCTGGCAGAGGACAATTCGTGAACCTCATTGATCAGGCAGCCTGTCAACTTGACTGCGGCAGTCACTGCTGTCAACGATTCACATGCATTTGGGCGGAACACTAGTGCAGTTCTGAGACTCCCTCAGCGGTTCACGGGTCCACTTCCAGTCGGTAACTGCCACCATCCAGCATGGGCCCCTCATGTATGCCTCTGTCAATGTGATGCATACCGTATGCATCGGCGATGTGCTGTGGTCAAGTGGGGTGACCTGTGACTGCTGCCAGAACGCCCGGGGCCTAAAGTTACTGCAAAGGAGGGTCACATGCTACTGCTGCACAGCATGTGCCACTGGCACGTGCGGCACATCAATGTTGATGCAGTGACGCTCACCACCTCCTTCAGGCGCATGGCCTGGTCCTCCAGCAGCTCAGTGAGTCCTGTCAGCCGGTAGTAGCGCGCCTCCTTCAGCACCAGCTGTGTGGTGTGCAGGTCAGCAGGCAGCACCATCTCCGGGCCATCCCTGCAACAGCAGCAACACCAACTTGGTCCGGGGCCATGTTGCACTGTGTCCTGGAGCAATGCGAGCTGTTGTAATCATGTACATGGTGTACTATTTAGTGAGCACCCACTGTGCATGGTGTGCAGAGAGCCGGACACACACATGGGCCATGTGTCCTGGACGCAAGCTGTGAACACATCCTAGATGCATTGGCAGTGCAAGACCCAATGCAAGCAACATAGGGTGACGTACAGGTAAGCCAGACAGCAGGTAGTAAATAAGCCAGACAGTAGTTACAGCTGTTTGGGCAGCTACTGAAAACACTATGATGATTGGGTGGCCGACAGGCTTCACCTGAGGTAGTTGAGGATGTAGCCAAAGTTGTCACCATCTCTGTCAATAAACATGGCATCTGGGTGCCTGGGGTCAGCCTGACCTCTGCAGGTGGCTCGCATGTAGCCGTCTAGGCCCTCCATATGCAGGTTGACCAAGCTCTCGAGCATGCTGTCACGAGCCAAATGGGATGTCAGTGTTCGACATGTGGTGGCAAACCGTTTGCCCCCCACACTCAGGAGCACCACTGCTTCTCCTATCATTTGGGGCATTGCTGCCAAACGTGTTTGGCCTTGGGTCAGCTATCTGATTTCGGTGAGTTTACTTGTTTTCGCGTTCACACGGTGGAAGCCACCCTCTTTCGGTGGAAGCCACCCGCTGCCGAAGCACGGATATGTCCAACGGAGGGTCGCAACAGCGGGTGTCTCCTGGTCCGAGGTGACGCAAACCCTTGCGAGGTAGTTGATCATGTGCATTGCACTAAGCATTTTTGCTGTGTGACGCCGCAAGGCAGGCGACCAGAACAACGGCCGAGACCCTGAGGGCGCCAGCATGTGGGGAACATTTGGGGGGCAACCTTCACACTTGTCACTCTGCGCAGTAAACAGTCAACTGGCAGTTGTTACTGAACGCATGCAGGTTGCTGGAGCAAACAACACATGAGCATATCCCACAGCTTTGGCCGCACCAGACCCCAATGTAGCCTCTAAGCAGGACGCAAACACCAATTGTCAGGCTGACTGCCGGCGCCATCACACCAACATCTGGAACCCAACCGTATGCCCAGCATGTTTGAAAACATCTGCTTTTCAGGTGGAACCACACCAACTACTTGGCCAGCCTGGCCGAACGGCCTACCACCAGACGGTGACTGCTGTGCTGGCCGCTGCGTCTGTGCTTCATCAGCTTGCTGGTTGTGCAGCTTCTGAAGCTGGTGGTCACAATGCTCCAGCTGCTGCTACCGGCGCTGCAGCAGCTGCTGCTGCTGCTGCTGCTGCTGCTGCTTGTGCTGTCTCCTGTGCCAGCTGCTTCAAGTGGCTGCACACCTTCTTGTGCTGACGCCAGCGACGGGCCTGGTGCTGCTTGCAGCAGTAGTAGGCCACCTGCAATAAGGCAGTGTTTGGGCATTGCGCAATGAGAAGTGAGACAGACCGTCGGACGGTGCAACAACTGTACGACCCTGACAAAGCATCCAGATGTGCAACTTATGGCCCCAGCTGGGACCTGAACACCGCAGCAGAGGAAGATTGGGACGTGTCAAGTAAGTCAACATGCACACAATGTGGGGCGAGCCACCCGGGCCCATAACTTTTGAAGTCTGATGTGCAGCATCCAGTGAATGAAACAAACATTCCCACAAACTGCACAGCTAGTGCGCACCTGCGCGTCCAAGGAAGAGGATTCACAACAACAACACATAATGCAGCTGCACACCAGTGCAACATGGTTCACCCCCATGCCACCCTCAAACTTGTGTCTCAAACAAAAATACGTTATTTGAAACCTGCCAGCCCTCACTCACCCTGCATCCGCTGCAGCACTGGCGGCTGCACAACTGCTCCGCCAGGCCCGCCATCTCCAGGCAGCGGTCATCATTGCAGGCATACTTCTGGGGCCACGCCGCCCACACCTTGGCCCCCAGCTGCTGCAGCCCCTCATGCAGCCACCCCTCAGCACTGCCCTGCAGCAAGCCCTGCAACACAGCCACCTCTTGCGCACGGCTTGACCCAAAGCTTGTTCTGATGGCTGCACACAGCTGCAGCAAGTTGTCAAAGTTTGGGTTGAGGTCGTCTGCCAGCTGCACCAGCTCCTGCAGAACGCAGGCAGCAGCGTCACTGCTGCGGCAGCAGTCGGGTGCTGTTGCAGCTGCCTGAGCTGCGCGCACAGCCACTCGAATGTAGCGGCATGCGCGGTCAGGACGCTGAGGACACCAGGGTCGCAACCGCCGGCTTCAGCCTGCTGCAGGTGGGTTTGAAGCCAAGGGGACGTGCCCTCAAACAGGCGGCCGACTGTGAGCAGTGCCCGGCCGGTGATGGCCAGCCAGGCGGGGAAGCAGGGGGCATCTAGGGACTCCTGCAACGCAGACAAGGAGTGAGCATCCATCACATTGGGCACCCTGTTGAAGCAAGGCCACTCACAGCAAAGTGGCCCTGCATGGGTTGAGCATGGGATGATTCCTGCATGTTATTCCTGCACAACTGTCTGTGCCACCATACAAGGCACCCACCTGGCAAGTGCTGGCAGCAGATATATGGTTGTGCAGTAGCTGTCATCATCGTACAGATATAGCTCCACGGACTTGCATCCAGTGAAGTGCTGGGGAAGTGTCTGCACCCAGTCCTCAACAGCGCTGCTGTCTTTGCTGCCATCATGGCAGAAATTTGCCATCATGGCATACACACTGCTGAGGTTGATGTGCTGCACTGCTCCAAAGCACACTGTGACAGGTCCCGCAGCTGGCTGCATGTGAGAGCAACGCCTCCTGCTGATCCCTGCGAAATCAGCTTCGGCAGCAAGACCTCTGCCCAGATGTCCACATCCAGGGCTGATAGACAGCACAGCAGCAGTGACTGGTTGGGGTTGTTCTGCAGGCAGCAGCACCAGGAACCAGAAAAAACAGATTGAAGATAGGGATGTCACATGAAAGCATAAGACCTTGCAAAAGCAGACCTGTGTTTGCATGATGCAGATGACTGCCTCCAAATCAAAACTCATCAGGATATATTCTTTTCTAAGAAGAACAGCAAGTTTGTATGATATAAGTGCACCTTCGTTTGTATGTAGCAAACCTACCCCCGTTGACCAGTTTGACATACAACCTGTTCTCCGCGGTACTGAACCCTAAAACCCCGGTTTGCTCCTTCGCCTTTTAAGTCCTGGCCTGCGTCAGTCGTCTCAATTTTGCTATGCGTGGTCCAGCAGCACTTGTGCGTTGCCATGCACCTGCTGATTGCGAGTCAAAGGTCAAGATGCACGCCCCTAGGGGCTGGAGGACGTCCATCCAACGCTTCTCGGAGCGTCCGGTGCAGAATTGGAGGTGAGACAGCTTCCGCTTTGATCACGCAGCTCGCTGTTGGCTGGGAATGTTTGTGTTGGTGGATCTGCCTGATGGTGACACCAAAATGTGTGTGTTGCAGGTCCTGTCAGCAGCAGGGCCCGGCGCCGCACCGTGACCGTGTCGGCAGAATCTTCAGGCTCGTCATCAGGTGCGTGCAGCTGCAGAATTGGTGCCACGTGGCGTGAAACAACAAACACTTGGCACGGGTATTGGCAGGGCTCAGCGTTGCGTTGGGGCGCTGTGTTTCGGGTGCATTTCTTCCAACATCAAACACGATTTGCCTTCATCGCTGTGATTTGGCCATCGGGTTGACAGCACTCAGTCGCTACTGCAGATGTGGGTCCTGCTGAAGATCTGTACATGGAGATTACCGTTCTTGATCGGGTCAGCTTCAGCCGCCCACAAACCACGGTAATTGCCGATAATCGAGTTGAGTCGAGCGCCCACCCACTGATGACGCGTGGCTGACTGTACCTGCTGCTGTTCCTGCTGCTGAGTTGCAGGTGGTGAGGACTCATCGTCTTCGGAGATTTCGGAGCTGTTTTGGCCTTCCTTCTACTCAGGCAACCTGCCATTCATCATTGGCGACAGTGACGAAGGTGGGTGTGGTGCTGATGGTGATATTTTTTGGGGGGGAGGTTGTTACAAGTGGATACTTTCACCGCTGAGCGGTACTCTCCACACGGGATGAACTGGGAAGACACACCTGCAAGAAAAACCTGCAGCAAGACCGGCAAACAAGACCAGCCCCCAAAAAAAAAAACACCACCAAGGGCAACTGCCACACACACCAGGTATAGGATCGTGCATTCATGACTCAGCTGCAAGCTGGTCGTCTCCACACACCGTGCACGCACACACATGGGTCAGTCTTTCAGACAAGTCTCAACATAGGCAGAAGTTAACAGATCAAGCCAATCATTTGCTGTGCTAGCACGCAGAGCAGGACCCACAACACAGCTACTACTAGTGCTCCTGCTGCCAATGCTAATGATATGTCTGCATCTGCAGCAGGCAGCAGTGGAAAGTTTTGTGCTATCATGGATCAGTCGCCTGTGTGCCGTGCATATTGCCCAGCACAATAGTGGATTAAATGTCACGGATGAGGCTGCTGATGGCAGAGGTTCTTTTGATGCTGGGGAATGTTGAGGTGCACACCGGCAACCGGCAACCAAGCATGGGGTTGATTGCAGAGACTGTTCTGCATGGCTCACTTTATCCTTTGCAATTGCGTTTTGTGATTCATTTGCAGGAACTGACAGCACTGTGGAGGAAGAAGGAAGTGAGGCCGACCCCGCTGACATTGGTGATGGCATCCAGAGCGATGCGGGTGGGTGTGATATGGCTTGTGGCTGGATGCTCATGATCACAACTCGTACCTGATGCATCCTGCAAATGGGGTGTGTCCGTGCGATCAACTCAACGTTCAACTTTTCAATCTTCTCCATCGATTGCCCCACATCTTTGTTGAACAATGTGTAGTATCCTGAGCAACTGATGGCCTCTGGGAACCTCGATTGGAACTTCTGCGGGATCGCCGTACGAGCGTACGAGGACTGTCTCACTGGCGCATATGTTTCAATCTGATACAAGAACACATCCTGTAGCAACGACCAACGTAACACAGTGCCCAGTCGCCATGCCTTCCTCCAGCTCATCACATGAACGGCGACAGAGACGGTGAGCCTCCCGCCACATTAGCTAGTTTGACAGCCTTGGAATAGTAAACTGTTGACTGGTACTTGCGGACAAGCCTGGTTCGCTCCTTCCAAGGTTGACTTGCAATTGTCCTGTGCTGCTGCTGCAGCAGCACCCCCACCCAAGTGCTGGCAGCCGTGCTGCAGAAACTCAGACGCTTCGCCCAGAGGCCCGTTGGTGACATATTGGCAGGCGCAGTCGGATCGGATCTTTATGAGGCAACTACCAAGCTGGCTCAGTTGCTGGAGGCAGCACCCAGTCGCACGCAGACTGCACTCCAGCGCAAGGAGCTGCCAGCAGGTATGGTTCAACGCAGGAAGTGCATTTCATGCAAGGTGCATATGTGCCATTCAGCCATGTAACAGTCATAGCATGCATTGGCATGACCAATTGGTTGCAACTCATCAGCCCTAGGAAAATGGTATATTCTTTTCTAAGAAGAACAGCAAGTTTGTATGATATAAGTGCACCTTCGTTTGTATGTAACAAACCTACCGCAGAGCGATGCGGGTGGGTGTGATATGGCTTGTGGCTGGATATGACAACTTGCATGAGTTTGGCCCATTTGCAGCTGGTGCAATGACGTGCGTGTCGCACTGCAGACTATAGGCTGGTTGCAGTGCACTGCACAAACACACGCACAGTTACTCGTCTTTTGCTGTGCCTGTTGTTTTGTTCGTGCCCTCCTGCAGACCGCGGCAGCCTGCCTTCACTGCTGGCCACGGAGGATGGCGAAGGAAGTGACGGTGACACAGGCAGCGCTGCAGGTGGGTCAAGTACGGTCACTGCATGCTTTGTGTCTTTGCCAAGGTTCAGCATCTCTCCAGACAGCGAGGTTTTGCTTGGAGTACATGCATGCTGTGGGGTGGCTGCCCAACAGTGTGGCACACCTGTCACGCCAGGGTGTGAGAGCGAGTTGTGATGGCTGTCACTTTCAAAAGCATGCTGCTTCAGTGGTTGGTGTCATTGAACAGATAGTTTCTGGCCGCACCAAGCAGTCACAAACACAGGCACACTGATCCACCCTTTGCTGTGCCTGCAGTTTTGTTTGAGCCCCCTTGCAGGTCGGGTCAGCGTTTGATCATCACTGCCTGCCACGGGGTTGACCGCACAGACTGTGGTGCGTGACTCACCTTATTCTGTGCAATTGTGCTTTGTGATGCACTTGCAGGAACTGACAGCACTGTGGAGGAAGAAGGAAGTGAGGCCGACCCCGCTGACATTGGTGATGGCATCCAGAGCGATGCGGGTGGGTGTGATATGGCTTGTGGCTGGATATGACAACTTGCATGAGTTTGGCCCATTTGCAGCTGGTGCAATGACGTGCGTGTCGCACTGCAGACTATAGGCTGGTTGCAGTGCACTGCACAAACACACGCACAGTTACTCGTCTTTTGCTGTGCCTGTTTTTTGTTCGTGCCCTCCTGCAGACCGCGGCAGCCTGCCTTCACTGCTGGCCACGGAGGATGGCGAAGGAAGTGACGGTGACACAGGCAGCGCTGCAGGTGGGTCAAGTACGGTCACTGCATGCTTTGTGTCTTTGCCAAGGTTCAGCATCTCTCCAGACAGCGAGGTTTTGCTTGGAGTACATGCATGCTGTGGGGTGGCTGCCCAACAGTGTGGCACACCTGTCACGCCAGGGTGTGAGAGCGAGTTGTGATGGCTGTCACTTTCAAAAGCATGCTGCTTCAGTGGTTGGTGTCATTGAACAGATAGTTTCTGGCCGCACCAAGCAGTCACAAACACAGGCACACTGATCCACCCTTTGCTGTGCCTGCAGTTTTGTTTGAGCCCCCTTGCAGGTCGGGTCAGCGTTTGATCATCACTGCCTGCCACGGGGTTGACCGCACAGACTGTGGTGCGTGACTCACCTTATTCTGTGCAATTGTGCTTTGTGATGCACTTGCAGGAACTGACAGCATTGTGGAGGACGAAGGAAGTGAGGGCGACCCCGCTGACGTCGGTGATGGCATCCAGAGCGATGCGGGTGGGTCTGATATTGCTTGTGACTGGATATTACTTGCATGATTTCAGCCCATTTGCGGCTGGTGCAATTACGTGTGTGCTTGCACTGCAAGCGATAGGCTGGTTGCACTGCACTGCACGAACACACGCACACTGACCCACCCTTTGCTGTGCCTGCTGCTTTTTTGGTGCCCTCCTGCAGGTGGAGACAGCCCGCCGTCACTGCTGGCCACGGAGGACGGCGAAGGAAGTGACGGTGACACATGCAGCGATGCAGGTGGGTCAAGTACGGTCGCTGCATGTTGGTGTTTTGGGAAAGGTTGAGCATGTCTCCTGTAAGCGAGGTTTTGCCTGGAGTACATGCATGCTGTGGGGTGGCTGCCCAACAGTGTGGCACACCTGTCACGCCAGGGTGTGTGAGCGAGTTGTGATGCCTGTCACTTTCAAAAGCATGCTGTTGCAGTGGTTGGTGTCATTTAACACATAGTGTCTGGCAGCACCAAGCAGTCACAAACACACGCACACTGATCCACTCTTTGCTGTGCCTGTTGTTTTGTTTGAACCCCCTTGCAGGGCGCGTCAGTCTTTCATCATCAATGCCTACCACGGAGGATGGCGCGGACAGTGACATAGACACGGACAACTCCTCAGGTGGGTGAAGTACGGCCACTGCATGCTTGGGGCTCTAGACAAGGTTCGATGTCCTTCCTGACGGGGGTGAACTGAGTACATGCATGCTGCACTGTTTTGGTTGGGGTGGGTGAGCGTGTTTTGATTGGGGCCCCACCCACAATGCATACTGCTGCAGGGGCTGGTGTGGTGAACTGACCGCTGCAGCCTGCATACAATGCAGTGCCTAACATACGCACACTGATCCATGCGTGCATGTGCCTTGGTTGTGTGCTCTGCAGGTCTTGACAGTCTGCCTTCACTGTTGGCCCTCGAGGATGGCTGGGACAGTGACTTTGAGACAGACAGTGCATCAGGTGGGTCAAGTGCATCGGTGCATGCTTGGTGCTTATAGCAAAGGTTCAGCGTCTGCTGAAGATGTGGTTGGTTGCTGGAGAGCATGCATGCTGAGTGGTTGACTGAACAGCAGGCCGTGCGCACTCCAGTCATGCCAGGGGTGGGTGCGCGAGTTGTGATGGCTGTTTCCACCCAAATGCATGCTGCAGTAGTGATCGGTGTGATGCAACTGGCAGCTACAGGCTAGATTCAATGTAGGGACAAACACTTGCACACTGACCCGCCTTGCTGTGTCTGTGGTTGATTGTATGCCGCCTTGCAGGGCGCGACAGTCTGCCATCGCTGCTTGATGCAGATAGCAGTGTGGATGACCTTGATGACGACAGTGATGCAGGTGGGTCAACTGTTGGCGGATGCTGAGTGCTGCTAACAAACCATTCACCTGCAATCAAGTGCATTGTTCTGCTAGGGTTATTCCAGTGGTGCTCAGGAAGTAGATGTATCAAATGTAACCAGCGTGTTGGCATCATAGTCGGCATCACACAGCCATTCAGTTGTGAGCATTGCAGCCTAGGGCAAGCTGGGTGGACAGTGGTCGCACCCGGTGATGGGTTTGTGCGACCTCAATACTGACCGTGCTGTGTTGTTGTGCTTTGTGCAGCGTCAGCCAAGCCACCATACTGTGAGGTGGCCAAGACGGGCAAGTTTCCGCGTGAGATCCTGTATGGTGTGCGCCGGGAGGCCAATTTCACCATCGACCAGTACAAGCCGCCTCTGGACCGCTGCGCACGGCCCCAGGAGTGGCAGCTAGGCATGCGCGGCATGCGCACCATGGAGGCTGTGTATGAGTCGTTTGCCTGCCCTGACACCACTTGGGCTGAAGCGGTCAAGGACGTGCAGGTGCCTAGTCCCAGGGCTGGGTTGTACAATTGCCGGCTTGGTGAGTAGGTGTTGTTGCAGTCATAGTATGTTTTTGCTATTCAGGGCAGTCCAGCTTACATTATGTTTCACAACCAAGTGTGATGGTCAGTTCTGCAGGGAATGGCTGCTGGCGCTTTGTGCCCATGCATGTATTCTGAATTATGTCCGTGCGGTTGTGACTTGCCTTCCTCACTGAACGTTTGCTGCAATATGCCTTGTTATCCTTGCTGATTCAGGGCTGCCCAAGAAGCTGCCTACCAAGGGGCGCCGCAGTCCAAGCATCAAGCTATCGCGCAAGCTGCGCCTGTCCTCCGACGGCAAGCGATCTGGCAAGGTGTCCAGCTCCAGCCCCGCCATGGATCCGGCTGCTGAAGATGATTGCGCCGTACTCGCTGGCGGCTACAGGGAGCGCATCCTGTGGCAGGGTAGGCTGCTGTCGCGCATGTTGTCGGCGCTGTTTTGGGTGGTGCTGCTGCTGGGTTGCGTGGGCTCTGTTGCTGCTGTGTTTGGCAGTGCTGGCCTGGTGGATGTTGGCGTGCCACCCTGCATGAGGGTGTTCTGTGAGTATGGCTGGAGTGATGCCCTGACTGGGAAGTGTCTCACAGAATGGCTGGCTGTCCTGTGCTGGCTGTGCTGTGCTGTGCTGTTAGCATTCAGTCAGCACCGACACTTTGTCGATCGCACATGGCTGCATTCGCAGCCACTTGGTCACAGGTGTCGTCACAGGCGCATACCATGCTTGCGACACCGCAGGTATTGCGAGTGGTCCATCCCGCGCATGCGGCAATGGTTGTGTGCAGCCTTGTTGTGGCTGTTCGCGTTCTGGTTGATACTTGTGGTGCCAACAATCCTGGAAGTCACTGTCCTTGTGTATAAGGTCAGCCCTGGAGTCAAAACAGTGTTGCACGGGGCTACGTCTGTCCTGACATGGCCTGTGCAGTTGCTATTGCACTTTGGGTTGTCCACACTAGCAGTGTACTGTGTGAATGCTGTTATTATGCTGGCAGGGTTGTCATGGTGTGCAAGTGTGGGTGTGCTGCACACGGCAGCCAGTGCCCTGTATCAGGGTGTGCTGCTGAAAACATTGCGGAGTGCCTATAGGCTGATGTGCTGGCGGGATCCGCACACAGGGAAACCGACCCTGCAGTATGAAGTAATCAGGGACAGGTTGCCTCGCAAGGTGCGTTCCAAGTTGCGGCAGGCGCTGCGTTCAATTCACAAGAGCACTTGGCAGCATTTTCAAAAGCTGCGCTTGTCGTTGAGGCCCACGCTGCTGTATGTATCAGCCTGTGTGTTAGCATGGGGTGTAGCGGGTGCAGCGATCAAGGAGGGTTTGGTGTCCCAAGATGTGGCACACAGGCTGGTGGTTTTGGTCCTGTTACCTTTCACTGGCCATGTTGGCACCCTTTGTGTGACCTGGGCGGTTGGTATTCTCATGTGGTGTCTAGAAGCGAGGCGGCTGTGTGTGCAGCGCACCAATTTGTTGAAGATTGCTGCCCGTTTCAACGTACGTGTGTGTGACTGTCAGGATGAAGGGGTGCCGCACAACTTTGCAGGCGCAGCGTCACGTCTGCTTGCCTGCTGTAATGCATGTGGGTATGTTCTGATTGTATGTGGTGTGTTGCAGTGGCTGCCTAGGGTTGCGGTCGCTAGCCCTGTTGGTCTTGCGGCAGGCACTGTTGGTGATATTGCAAGTGCCTTGTTTCCTGCTGGCACCACGGATGCTTTGAGTGTAGCTGCTTCCGGCTGGCAAGTGGGCGTTGGCTTGGCAGCAGGCGCAGCGGTGCAGGCTACTGTCACCAGCATGCAAAGTTTGGTGCATCTTGCTGTCAGGCAGCGGCAACAACAAGGCATGGGGCCTGTCTCTCGTGCGGAGATGCGTGGTTTCAGAGCAATTTGGGGTGCGTCCAGTGCATTGACTAACAACTCAAGAGAACAGCTGCAACGAATGTTGGAGCATCCGGCTTTGGCTTGGTCGCTGGACAACATTCACGACCCGTTTTTTGCATCCAGTGCTGACACCCGTGCTGTGCATGAACGCGCATGGCGACAGTTTGTCGTGCTTGCTGTTACTGTGCTCAGTCCTGAGCGATTGATGGCATTGGATGCCAAGCGTGTCATCACTGCGACAGATGAGAACGATCAGAAGTGGCCGGCCAACACTGGTGTGGTTGTGGCTGGGTGGCCGTTCACTGATGATGAATGGATGTTGTGTGTTAAGGGCGCTGTTATTGCTGGCCACACACGCACTCAAAAGTCTTTGAACAAGTGGCTGTCCAACGTTGTGACAGTTGGTTTGAGGCTGAAGCTGCGAGAATGGCGGCAACTGGACCCAGAGTATCAGTTCAATCCTGACCAGTGGGACCCTCGTGTGCTGCACAGACTGTTGCACCGTCCTGTTGTGCAATTTTTGCGCCAGCATTGGGATGGCAGCGTCAACAGAGCTGATCATGCCCTGCCGGACGAGATGAGGGGTGCTTTGCGCAGTATCAACCCGTCGACATTCATGGGTGCCTATGATGCTGCATTGTTGTCACTTGCCAGTTGCTCTGGGCGTAGGGGTCCTACACTGTTGCACATTGAAATGCGGGATGTTGTGAGGACGGTTACCAGCAGCGCTGTGGGCGAGGATGGCAGCGTCTTGCATGTGAGCATGGCCATTCGGTGCTCCCAGGAGAAATCAATGAGCACGCAAGGCAAACGTGTAGTTATGCAGGATTCCACTGGGAACCCGGACATAGCAGAGACAGTGGATCTTGAACCAGCGTTGCTGTGTCTGAATTGGGCGGTGCTTATGGGGGCTGTGCCTGTGTGTGCTCTGGATGGGTGTGCATCTGGTGATATCATTGTTCAGATGCCTGGCACTGAACGCTGGCCCATGTTTCCATATGTTTCCAGCGAAGGTCGCGTGTTGCACGGTGTGCAACTGACGGCTGATCAAATGCGCGAAAAGCTAGAGAGTTTGAAGGGCACCACCACATTGGATTTCCTGCGTGGTGGGTTGCGCATGTGCAGGCGGTCGCTTGCAAATGCAATTTTGGGTCATCAGATGACCTCCAACATTGCAGGGGTGCAAGCTGCTGCCGATGTCGCATCTGTTGCAGGAGGTTGGGCACCTGGTGTCGCCGGCACCAGCAACACAATGCGGTTGACCTACTCAGCGCAAGCTACTGAGAATATGCATTCCCACATGGCCAACGTGACAAACGGTCGTCCTGTGCATCCCAGGATGCTGGAAGTTAGGCATGCTGTTGCCACGGGGTTGTCCAATGTGGCTGCTGGTGATGGGGTCAGGCCTGCTAGGACTGATGCTGGAGCTGAAGCTGACCGCGGATGCGACAGTGCTGTTGTGGTGCCTGGTGTGTATGTTGTTGCTGTGATCCAGGCTGTATTAAGCCACCCTATGCTTGTGGACTCCCTTTGGCATTTGCGGTGCGCTGTTGCTAGCATGCAGCAAGTTGTTTGTTCAGACGCTCAGCTGATGCCAAACAGCAGATATCAATCCCTCAGCCGGGCCATGACGGCCTTGATCAGTAGGTGGATCCCCAAGAAAGGCCGATGTTCTGTGCTTGTACATCAGCTGGGTCTGGAAGCATACCACTGGCAGCAGATGGCTGCGCATGGCGCAAACTTGCCAGTGGCGTTGGTGCAGCTTGCTTGGGCCAACCTGGTCCATTCCTTTGTGCACAACTCTGTTGTGCGGACGGCTCAGGCGTTTTTTGGCAAGGGCGTGGTTGCGGCAGCCGGTTGGTCTGGGTTGTCTCGCAATCGCACAGGACATGGCTTTGTTGGCGGTTTGAGTGTGGAGTGTCTGTTGCTGGCAGTGACCGCGTATGAGAGTGTATGTGACAAGTTTGTTTTGGTGCCTGTGAGGACAGGTGTGCAGGGGGGCCAGTCCTTGCAGGTAGGTGTTGAACATCGCGGTCATGTCAGCCATCAGTTGTGTCTCCGCTTTGCTGCCAAGTCATACCTGGCAACTGCGTTGAACAGATGGGTTGTGCCGTGTGCTGATTCTGCACAGCTTTTTGTGGAACTCACTGGCTGGTCTGATAGTCAAACCCAGTCCGGTCCCTACAC
Organism: Desmodesmus armatus; assembly: GCA_007449985.2. NCBI lineage: Eukaryota > Viridiplantae > Chlorophyta > Chlorophyceae > Sphaeropleales > Scenedesmaceae > Desmodesmus > Desmodesmus armatus. Next base: position 141,773 of record VIIQ02000149.1, on the reverse strand, counting down.
CAATGGACAGGGCAGCATGAACAGCGGTGGTTCCAGCGGTGGCAGTGGTCAACCAACACTGTTTTTCGGCAGCCAAAATTCATCATATGGTGGTCCTCCAGATGATGATGGTTTTGGTGGTGGTGCAGGTGTTGCGTGCAGCCAGTGTGGTGGATGCCAACAACCCCTAGCTTTGGTTGGTAGCCGGGTGTTGTGTGGGTTGTGTGTAGTTGATCCCAGCAGACCAGCATTGCCACCCATCCTCCCACCCCAGCTGGGTGATGGCAGTCAGGCCATGGTGCATGGCAGTGAGCTAGTGCCATTTGGCGCTGAGTCGTCGCTGGTACCTGCGCATCCGGGTTCTGGTGTGACTGACCGTGTCAACAGTTGGCCGGGTGCTGGCAGCCATGTTTCAGCAGCTGTTGGTGTTAGCAGTGGTGTTGGCAACGGGGGTGGCTTGCATGTGGCGTGCACACGGTGTGGTCAGCCATGCTCTGCTGAGGGCAGCACAGTTGGTCGTGTTCAGGGTCAACCAGTTTGCTTCAGGTGCTATGTGATGCACACAAACGAGTATCGGGTGTCTCCTTTGAAAGTGCCTGGCAGCACCAGCACCACCCTTGGGCCTCAACATTTGTGGGATTCCCACTCGGTCGTTGTGGGTGAGACAACGGCAGCGGCTGCAGCTTCCGGGCGTCCTAGGGGCCGACGCACTGACCCAGTAGAGGCCTTGGTGTGTGGGAGTGGCCTGGAGGGTGTGTCTGTCACCAAGTTGTTGCATGGGATGGAGCTGGTGCGCATTTGTTTGCGTGGCGATGCCAGCAACATCCGGCAAACCCAGTTTGGGTCTGCCAATGTGCGAGACATGGGTGATGATGGCTTGGACGAGGTGCAGTTATTCCGTGACTGCATGCAGTTGTTGGTCTTGGGCTGGCAAGGCGTGAAGGTGGCTAAAAAGTCCTACCAAGTGCTGTCACAGATCCCACAGGGAGAGTGGCAACAGGTGTGGGCGCGCTACATGAATGTCTGCAAATCGTGCGGGAAGCTGATGCCCCGTCTTGTGCCAAGAGCCATTGACTTTGTTTTAGACAGCTTTGCTGCTAGAGGTTTGTTGGATGACAGCGTGTTGGCCCAATGGCGGGTCGAGGCTGATGGCGTCAAAAGCAGTGTTGAGCAAGCAGCAAAGAAGTCCAGTGGGAGGGGCAGCGCACGTGCATCTGGTAGGAAACGCTTGAGTGTGCAGGTTGTTGGTGAAGATCCATCCCCAGTCCGGCCTAGGCTGGCCGCTGCGGCCGATCAGGACACACAATCATCGGTGTCCCCTGTGTTGCCTGCGTCATCCACGTGTGAGGCTGGGTCTGCAGCCGGTGGTGTTGTGTGTGAGAGTGACGCTGCACTCCTGGTGGCCAATTATTCTGAGCCTCCTGCAGGCGGTCTGGCTGATCCTGTGGGGAACGGATTGGGTACGAGGGTGTCATCTGATACGGCTGAGCTTGGCACTGACCCACCCATGCTTTTGCCTCCAGCAGCAGCAGCTGCTGGGACAGTGACAACAGGCGACGCACTGCACAACAATGGCGATGACTTGGGGCGAATGGAGGACTGGTTGTCAGCGGTAAGTGATATTGGTGTTGAAGTCGATGCTGCTGCCAGCTGTGCATTGGTGAACGCGAGGATGCCGCAGGTTTGTTGTGCCTCGTGCTTGCCTGTACTTCATGTATGCATGTCATGCTCACATGTGTCACCATTTGTTGTATCACAGGATGATGATGACGGACTGCTGCCCTTTCTGGAAGACTTGCTTGGGGATATGCCTGGACCACCGTTGCAGGTGAGGTTTGATGTATGCGGTGTGCATGGGCATGGTTGGGTGACAGGTGCTGGAATGGACGCTGTGTCACTTGGGTGGCGCTGTGTGGTACGTTGGTACAGTGAAGATCCCTGCATGTGTCAAGACCAGCTTCCCCACTGATGCTATTCTGCTAAAACTGAACTGGTGTGCCTCGCACACATTTCTGTTGCTATGCAGGAGGGTACTGGAGTGGCAGCTACTGGTAGTACCGGGCTGTTTGCTGCAGTATCTGGTACTGCTGGTGATGCAAGTGCTGCAGCAGCTGGTGCCGCGACCTCCTTGGCGGTGAGTTTGTATGGTGTCTGCATAGACATTGATGCTGTACATGGTTGCTGTGCTGCCGCTTCCGTTCAGGTTTCAACTGCATTGACTTTGCCTGTGAAGCTGCGCACAGTATGTCAGTTCTAATGTGTCCACTTTTTAACAGGGTGCCGTCACTACAGTTGGTATGTTGCTGTTGCTTGTGGTTTGTGCAGGCAACTGGCAATCTTGCTATCACGCCGGCCGTAAATGTGCCTATTGCGTTGCATGACTTGCTGTAAGGTCAAAATGTACCTGTGAACGTTGCAGGTGAGACTGGGAGAGGGGGGGGGGGTGTCACACCATTGCAATGCCATGATAGCGAGAGTGCCAGGCAGTCAGTGGGTAGAGGTTAAACCACTGATGCAGTGTATTTTTGCAGCACCATATATTGTGGTATATCATCGCCTGCACATCTGTCACAATATATTCTTTTCTAAGAAGAACAGCAAGTTTGTATGAAATAAGCATTCTTGCTTCAGGTCCTCTGGGGACGCATGTACGCAGGTTGTTTATTTGCAGCTTATATGCGGGAGTGTTGTCTTGGGCGATGCCCGTGGCCTCGTGATGTACAAAAAATGCAACTGGTGCGTGTTGCCTGTCGCTGCACATGCTGCAGGTGCCGGCCCTTGCAACGTTCATCCTGATGTTATGAATGGCAATGGTGCAGCCATCGTGATCCGCCGTAATGATCATGCAGAAGGGCAAACTCAGCCGGGTGATGGACCTGCGCATGGCAGAGTTCAACATGCCAATGGGGATGCTGGTCAGCCTGTTGCTGCAACTCCTGGCAGCAGTGGTGGGCCTGTTATGGCAGTGCCACGTGGTTTGGACCCCAAAGGTGCACCCCAGCGACACACCCTGACGTGGTTGGGTCAGCAGTTTCTGCAACGCAACGTGGTCGTGGAAGGCCTGCCTGGGGCTGGCAAGACACATAGTCTCAGGGATGTAGTGTCAAAATATTGTCAAGCACGTGGAGGTCGAGACAGAATTGCTCACGGTGCCATCAGGGGTTTGGTTGCATTGCTCAGTGGCGGCGAAACCCTCGCCTCCTTGTGGGACCTCGCGGCTACTTGGCCAGGACAGCGGCGACCACCCTTTTCAGCCAAAGTCAAGCGTGCTCAGCGGTGGACAGCCTTTGCGTTGGATGAATATGGTGAAGTGTCTGCCCCCCTCTTTGAGGTAAGTGTATTTGCACATGTGAAGGTTTCTGCACCCCAGACGTGAGGCAGCAAAATGCACTCCTGACGTGAGGCAGCAAAATGCACCCCTGACGTGAGGCAGCAAAATGCACCCCTGACGTGAGGCAGCAAAATGCACCCCTGACGTGAGGCAGCAAAATGCACCCCTGACGTGAGGCAGCAAAATGCACCCCTGACGTGAGGCAGCAAAATGCACCCCTGACGTGAGGCAGCAAAATGCACCCCTGACGTGAGGCAGCAAAATGCACCCCTGACGTGAGGCAGCAAAATGCACCCCTGACGTGAGGCAGCAAAATGCACCCCTGACGTGAGGCAGCAAAATGCACCCCTGACGTGAGGCAGCAAAATGCACCCCTGACGTGAGGCAGCAAAATGCACCCCTGACGTGAGGCAGCAAAATGCACCCCTGACGTGAGGCAGCAAAATGCCAGGGCTTTCCTCAACAATACGTGCTGTCATATTGCGCATCAGGTGGGCCGCTGTATGCTCAAGTTTGGTTTGCTTCTATAAAAGGGTTGGTTGTCTGCATGGAACCCCTGCCCACCCTGGCAACTCAGTATAATCTCACCCTTGTGATTGTGTTTGTGTTTGTGTGTGTACTGTCCATACAGGAGTGGTGCCGCTGGGTGAAGGAATTCCTCGGCATTGTTGGCCAAGTGTTGCCATGGAGCTGGTGGCGCATGGGCTTCTGGGGCAATGTGCTGCAAATGCCACCTCTGCAAGCCAGATTGCTTCGTTTGCACAATGGCCGCTTGGAGGTAGCGCCCAGTGAGCCTTCATACATATTCAACTCTCCTAGTTGGGCTGCATTGAACGTACTCCGGGTCAGTGGGAACCTGCTGTAATTTTTGGGGGGTGAGACGTTTGGGCTATTGGCTGGGGTATAATTGTTACTGTGACTGTCATATATGGTCCAGGTCCAGCGCGAATGCCTTAGGGAGTCAACTAGGCTTACAAACAGCCTGAAAGGGTGGTCAACCAGACCATGTGAGGCTTTCTTGTTCAAAACTGTTTGCAGGGATGTTTTGCTTGCTGCTGTAGTTGCATTGTGGGAGTCATGCTGGAGTGCAGGTTGTCAGGTTGACCATAACCAGCAGATACTGTTTCCAGTACGGCTCATCAGGGCTGTTCATGGCTGCTGCTGTTCCTGTTGCTGCTGTTGCTTCCTCTGTTCCTGTTGCTGCTGTGCATGTTGCAGGTCAAGCTGGTGTCACAGTTCCGCTGTGATGCTGCCACTTTGGCCTTCTGGGAGAGGGCAGTGCAAGGGCGATTGAGCATGGCGGATATCAGCACGTTGGAGGGCCTGCATCGCAGTATTGATGACATCGACCCTCGGCGTTGTTTGGTGCTGGTGGCCCTCAAGTCTCGCCAGGTCGTGTACCATAATACCATACTGATACAGCAACGCCGCCTGCATTGTGGCGACCCCAACAACAACTTCCCTGCCGATGCAGTGTTGGCAGATGATGATGATGCGGCGCCTGTGATTCGCTTTGGGGCGGTCACAGAGTGGAACATCAACAACGTTGAGGACCGCAACACCGTAGAAGAAACGGCGATGCCACTGTGGCCTGAATTGAAACTGAGGAAGTAAGTGTGCTGTTTTTGACCAACATGCATGACGGGTCAGTGTCTGCGTACATTTGATCTGTTGAGAGCGGCACGGCTTGCAGCATGTTTGGGTGCTGTAACTGTATCGACATGCTGAAGAGTGCAGGGCAGGGCAGGGCAGTCATGACTGCTGCAGCATGTGGCTTACAACACATTGACTCGCTGGCTAGTGGCGAGGTTGGGACTCGGGTCCCCAATTACTGTACTGTACTGTAATAAGGTAGTTGCAGTTTGTAGGCAGCACAGTCGGCATTGCCTGGGTGGTGGTGACCCTTGCTATTGTGATCTGCCGCTGTTTCTGGTGCCTGTGTTTGTGCAGGCATGCCAGGGTTGTGGCGCTCAAGGTTTTCCAAACAGGCGCCGCTCAGTGGTGACAGGCATGACTGGTGTGGTCAAAGATTGGGCAAAATATTCAAGGAATGATATGCGACTAGAGCTGATGAACACACATAAGAATTTGAGCGAAGCCCAACTGAACGAATTGTTGGACATCTGCCGTACTATTTGCGGGCCTGCACCTGATGGGTCAGACCGCTTCTGGTGGCCTGATGTCGAGTTCACTGACCCCAAGAACCCTAGAAATGTTGTCCGCGTGGCTGCGTTGCCGTGTATGCATGAGGAATTCACCAAGTTGGATGAGAAGTTGGTGGCGCGCCGGTGGGCTTTGCCCATCGGGAGAGCTTGGGCCTTGAAGTTTGGGAAATCATTGGGTGCCACTGTTAACAGCGTGTGGTGCGATTTGGATGGGTGCAAGGCGGCAGCATCGGGTGGTGATGGGGGTGAGGGACTTGCTGCTCCCAATGCTGGTGGTAGCCCAGAGCCTTTCATTGGCCTGACGCGTGTGAGGGCTGTGCAGGATTGCTACTGGGCTCTAGGGACACCTTTTTCTCAGACTATCTTCAAAGCACCGGACCCATTCCTGCAGTACTTTTACGGCCCGGGCTGGACTGAAGTTGAAGTGGCCCGCACTGCTGGCATGGCAGTGAACTACCAAGCTTTGGGTTTTGCCTGACGGGCGGGATTGGGGTTGGTGCATCACCAGAAACTGTTAAATGTGCTGTGGCGCATACTGTGCGAGGGGTGTTGATGACATCTGGGTGCTTGCCTGTGCTGGGCAGCGCTGAAACGTGTGAGTGCAACAGCATGTGTACGTGCATACTTTGGGAGTATATTACATGGGTAATGACCAGCAGGATGGACGCATTCATGTATGTAAGCGGGCGCTGAGCAGCAGGATGAGCTGTACTATACTGTACTATACTGTTTTGTGTTTGCGTTGTATGTGTGTTGGGTTGAGAGACTATGGTTTTGTAACAGTCATTTGGTGTGGGCAACAGGGGTTGAACGGCAGTCGAGGGCAATTGTGTGCGTTCATAGGTGGATGATGGTGTCGTAGCCAGCTGCATCAACTGGTCACTATGGGTGAATTAGTTGCCAGCGAGCAAATGAACTGCAAGAATGTTCAGCAGCAGCCTCAACAGCTTGCACTTCCTTGTCACAGTCTGAGCCCAACCAGCCTTGGCACCCAGTCACCCAGTTAATTTGACCACTCATGACAGCAGCACACATCCACCAACACTTGTTTGTCACAGTCCGCGGAATCACCTATCTATTGTCGCGGCTGCACAACACATGGGGTGCTCATGCACGCAGCCACACCATCCACCAGTCAGTCAGGCAGGCAGGCAGTCAGGCAGCTAGTTAGTCACCATCCACCATCCACCATGTCGCCTGGCCTGACTACACCTGTTGTTGTCATTCCTGCAGAACGGTGTCACTAGCGGTATGCGAAGGATGGCTGTTTGCCACCTCTGGTTGCTTGCCAGCTGGGTTACCACCCAGCCCACTGCCGCTGTCCAGCCGCACACCTTTCAAACAGCATCGGAGCTTGTTGTACAACGCATAACACACCACACAGCCACCAATCACTGCAACTGCAACTGCACGCAACATCGCCACTGGGCCACGAGGCACAAAGCAGCTTGTCACCAATCGCTCCTCACCCTCGCCCACATGCCTATGCACAACCACCAGCAATCCTAGGGTACACGGCAATACACACGATGTCACTGGATGCCAGGATGATGCTCGCTGATGCTGATTGCACCCTGGTCGACAACAAGCCAGCATATCCACGTGGATCTGTGCACAGAGACACCAGCCTCAACCTCAAGTCAACATGAGTGTGTACACAGCTTCACAACTGCTCGTCCACATCACACATACACCGTGGCCCTCTCCCACGGCTGCCCGTCCACATCACACATACACCGTGGCGCTCACCCACGGCTGCCAAGGGGCACATAAATACGTCCAGGCAGAGTGTGACTCAGCACAGAGCCACAAAGCCTCGCACTGGGGAATACAAACGGTGAACCACCACACAATGTGTGCCGTGTTGCAACCAACCATCCCCCGCCTCCTCTGCCTTTCCTTCCCGTCTCTGCGCATCTCGTTGCCTCTGTGTCGTCCCTCACTTGTCCATCTCAGCCTGGATCTCTGCGAAGCTCTTGCCCTTTGTCTCAGGCACATTGCCATTCACGTAGGCAGCAGCCAGCAGGGAGCAGACACCAAAGAAGGCATAGACAGCACTGATGCCGTATGTGTTGGTCGCTGCCATGAAGTTTTGGCCGATGGCCACGTTGCACACCCAGTGGGTGACCATGGCAGCCGACACGGCATTGCCTGCGTGGCACAGGGGCACAGGCAGGAACACAAGCATGCAACTCATGTCACCAAGCCCACAGCATGGCTTGTTAGCAGGGAGGAAACAGCAAGCCGCACGGAAAGGCGTAGATGCGACACATGTGTGCACGCTGCCACAACTTGGCCGCTGTTTGTGGCACAGGTGGCATGGCAAAAGCACTCAGCAAGTATGGTCGATTGCCGGCATGTTGGCTGCATTGAGACGTCGGAAGTACGATAGGTGACACATGCATATGGCTCACCAGGAGTGGTGGGACATGAGGCAGTTAGTAGGAACCCTCAACAGCATTCTGCAGCCCAACAGCATACTGCAGCACATGTTTGCCCATGCAGTGTCTGTCTCACCTCTGACTGCCTCCTTGTTGATCTCAGGCACAATGAGTCCTGTGACTGGGCCAGCACCAATGGCAAAGCTCAGGATGTAACCCAGGGTACCAACCAGGGCGATCACACCACTGCAACACGCACGCAGAAGCAGCAGTACCGAGCCTGGCATCAGATGCAGAAGAGTGGGCGTCTTGTTGCACAACAAATGTGCCTTTGTGCAGCCAAGTGGCACAGCATGCTCAGCTGTGCAACACGCTCCTTCATATCTGCATGCTGTGTATCTGCAGCCGGTGTGCGGTGCAAAATAACCCAAATGATGCACAAGCCTTGCCGCCATGAACTTTGCATGAAATGCCATGCCATGCGTGCCTGTATGGCAGGGCCACAGAGTCAGTCATTGCCACACAGCAGCAGCACTGCCTGTAGACCCACCTGTACCCTGCCAGGGATGGCATGCCAAAGCCAGCTGCCATGAGGGCCATGGTGGTAGCCATTCCAAGGTAGCTGCTCAGCAGCAGCTGCTTGCGCCCAGCACCCTCAATTGCATGCTGTATCCGTTCCAAGACTAACAAGAATTGGATAGGCTGAGCATAACAGACGCAACTTGGCTTGAAGCTATCAGCACAGACATTTTCCGCTGGCACCAAAATGCGTCTAAACATTTGTGCAGGATCTGTGAGGTTCAGGATCGCCCTTTGCACAAAGACGCAGTGCTTGCAAGGCCGGCTGCACCGCCCCACCTTTGCCCCATTCACTGCTGCAGACCTCCTTCCAGCGTTTGTGGCTGCCGCCACCCACCTCAACAGCTACATCACACAGCAGCAGCAGCAGCAGCAGTGTAGCTGGCAGCTCCACTGGCAGCAGCAGCGGCGGCTGCACGAGCAGCTGCTCCAGCTAGTCGCCACCCTGCTGCGCCTCTGGACCGTCATTGGTCTGGCAGACTCAGACGAGTGGATGGAGCAGCTTCTGCCATGCCTCCCATCTGCTGCTGAGCTTGCACTGCATGTGCTGACCGGCCCAGTGGGCGCTCCACTGGCATGTGAGCCTAGCCATGTGGTGCACGCTGGCGCCATCAGGGAGGCAGCACTGACGGTTGAGCTTGTAAGGCGTTGTGTGCACCGCTGGAACATGGCAGCGAAGCAACAAACAGGCCCAAGCACTCCTCGCCCAGCACCTACGCGTGCAGAGGCAGCGGTCGTGTCAGACGTCGTCCAGAGGGCTCACATTCTGCACTGCTGTGTCTTTGTGCGGGCCTGGAGGAAGCAGCAGAAGCAGCAGTAGCAGGCAGAAGTGAGCCCAGCGGGCTGCTCCAGCTCACCAGGCAGTAGCAGCAGCACCCCTCGGGCCGCCAGCACAAGCACCACCAGCAGCAGCAGCAGCAGCAGATGGGCGCCTAAACAGGCAACCAACCTGCTGCAGCAGCTGGGGTTCCCACTGGAAGCTGCCAAGCTCTACACAGAGCATGTGTGCAAGGCAGTCCGCCATACCTCAATGCTGCCGCACACAAGCGACGCGCTCATCTGCCTGCAGAACAGCATCGCCAACCGCAGACATGCACTCGAGCAGCCCGACTGGGCACTGCGCTACAGCAGCTTCATGGCAGCTGCCACTGCAGCAGCAGCAGCAGCAGCAGCAACATCGGAGAACCCTCAGCCAGCCTCCCTTCGTGTCCCTATCCAGTTCTATTTGGGCCCTGGCTTCCACCCTGGCCAGATCGCGTACCTGGCAATTGAGGCTCTGGCAGTCGTGGGCGTTGAAGTGCCGTTTGCAATCGCAGGCCTGTCCATGATCACCGTCATGATCGATGTCGCCCTGAAGCAGCACCGGCAGCAGGTGCGCAGGGTAGCACGGAGCGTTTCAGACGTGCTAGAACGGACTTTACAAACTCATCTGAACCTTTCGCTTTTTGTGGCATTGGTGCGGAACACGGTTGCTTTCTGCGCAGCACTCCGCATGCGGTCAGGAGCTGAGGCTGGGTGTGAAACCCGGGCGTTTCAGGACGCTTCATTTCAAAATGCTAAATCGGCCAAAATGCCCGTTTCGTGCTGCCCTGCAGATGGGCATCCCAGAGCGCAATGTCACGGGGTGCATGGAGTATGTCTGGGGCGGCCTAGGGAAGCAGCTGCTGAGGGCGTCTGGGGTGGCAGAAGCAGATCTGGAGGAGGAGGGCTTACAGCAAACAGCAGGGGGCGCACTTGATGGTGTAGCGGGCAGCTTCAGGAGGGGCGGCATGCCTGTGGACATCCCAGCCGATGCAGCGGAGCAGATGCGAATGGTGTGGGGCCAGTACGGCGGCTGCCTGCGCTATGCCATCAAGCTTTACCAAGGTAAGCTTTACCAAGGTGTGTTGGGAGAACCATGTCGGAGCTTCATTACTACTGGTAGTACCCATGCACAATGTTTGGGAACTCCCAGGGCAGCCGCTGCAGGGTGCTGCCCTTGTCACAAGGACTGTGCAGCAGCTGATGGGGTAAAGATGGAGACAGTGGCTGTGGAACTCAAGACAAAGCCTTTGTCATTGCAGGTTGTTGGATGCTCGCCCGGGTGACTGCTTATGAAATGAGCAATGCATTGAGGTTGCTTGACTGCACAACTTACAAAGTAAGTACTGCTTGCTAGTAGCACCCAGCACCTTGGCAGCCAGGCACCTTTTGACTCAACTCTGCTGCTCCATCCCCTGATGTGCTGCACACATTTGCCCCTGTGAAAGTGCCACTCGCAGAGTCCCTTGACAAGCTGCCATACGAGCTCTTTATGAGCCAGCCGCAGCGCTACAGTCGTGTGGTCGAGGCTGCAACGCGTACAGGCCAGCAAGGCGCCATCACCGCGCTGCCCTTGTGCAAAGGGCCTGCCATCTGGCCGGCAGTCGTGGTGACCGGGCCGCAGTGCTTGGCTCCATCAGCAAACCTCTTGCTGGACAAGCGCTTGGCTCTGCGCTGCTGCTCCCAGCAAATCAGCACCCTGAAAGCCATCTTCCAGCCACAGGCTGCTCAGGCAGACCTGTTCTCGAAGGTGCAGGTCGCTGCGTGTGTGGCTGTGGCAGGGGTCGCCGTCAACTGCTGGGCGATTGGTAAGTGGAACCATCATGGATTTGCACCGGGAGTGTCGCAGCAAGTCAACAACATACAGGGACTGCCTGGAAGCATTCTTGAAACTTGCTTGATGCAGATGTAGATTCAAGCTCAAGTTGAGGGCAACTCATCTGCACCGTGCCACGAGCGGCAAGCTGCAACAGTAAGCTTGGTCGTGGCACAGACTGAACACCCTCATGAGTCAATCAGTGTGATGTGTGCAGTCCTGCTCCCAGAGAGGCCAGCCCATCGTAGTTCATAGTTTCACAACACATGTTGTGCACACTCTCTCTGTCGAGTACCTGACGGCTTGAGCAAACAAGCTCTGCCGCGGTGCCAAGTTACTAACTAGTAAGTTACTAATTGTGCGGCACATACTATGTAGTACACTTGGGTACCAACCAAACAGCAACCATGAACCGGGGTCTGACTACTCCATCTTGATGTGCAGCGTAGACCACAGTGTTGTTGCTCTTCATGCAGAGGACCCCGCCATTGAAGAAACATGGCTGGCTGCCTGCCAGCGCATGGCGGCCATGCGCACTGTGGAGCAGGATGGCATGCTGGACCCACTGGCCGGCAAAGCAACGATACTGAGCACCCAGGTGAGGCCATGTGATGTATGACATGGCGTAGCTGACACTGCGAATGCTTTGCAGCTAAGCTAACACATGTTGTGCTACACTCACTGCCTGCTTTGAAGCAACCCATGTTTGGACCATATTGTCATCATAATTCTGACGTAGTTAGGAGGAATCCTAGAATGGGAGGAATCCTATGGCGCCACAATGCAAACGGGGTGTATCGGATCCTTTCATTTGTTTCAAGTTTCTGAAGCTGTAGCATTCTCAACTTTAAGAAGTTCAACATCATGATGATCTAGACCTGCCTGCCCCTGCAGGATGCCCTGGATGCCCCTTGCTACCCTGCCTGGCTGGCCATCACGGGTCGAGCCCTACTCACACTTGGTCGCCTGTTTGAGGGTGCGGCCCCTTGGCTTGAAACCCACCTGCAGCGAGCTATGGCCGGCAGGAGCCCGGGCTGGCTCCCCGTGCTGAAACTGCCGGCATACACATGTAGCTGGCTGTGCGTGCAGCTGATGCAGCTCAAGGAGCACCCAGGTGCTGGCGCCGCAGCCAAGCTGCCTCCGGGCATGCTGGAGGAGCTCGCACAGCTTGCAGAAGACCTCAACCCCAAGTGCCAACCCCTGATGTGGCTCTGCTCATCCAGCAACCCCACTGCAGGATCTACAGCTGCTGAGGTGGATGTATTCAGGGGCTTGCTGCAGGGCTGTGCTGGGGGGTGGCTGCATGAGGGGCTGCAGAGGCTGGGGGCTAAGGTGTGGGCGGCATGGCCTCAGAAGTATGCCTGCAACGATGACCGCTGCCTGGAGATGGCCGAGCTGTCGGAGCAGTCGTGCAGAGGCCAGTGCTGCAGCGGGTGCAGGGTGAGTGAGGGCCGGCAGGTTTGCTTGACATTGTTGCTGGCAGGTTTTCATGGCTCATGACGTCGGACGCAATTTCAGGGCTGGGTTGGGGAGAACCATGTTGCAAACGTGCAGCGTCCTCATGTTGTCACGTTGTGGATCCCTCTGCATGGACTTGTGCTAGCTGTGTAGCGCAGCGGACTGCATTTCAGGATTTGCATGTAGACCTTGACATTCAGACCTTGACATTCAGACCTCGTTGTTGAGCCCGGGAGGCTTGCACCGGCTGACGTGCACCGTATTTGTTCCTTAATGTCCCAAACTGCCTCTGCTAAGGTGTTTTGGTCCCAGCCGGGGTGGTGAGCTGCACACATCAACGTTGCTTTGCCTGGGCAGTACAGTTGCTGCACTGTCCGTCTCACTTCTTGTAGCGCCAATTTCACTTACGAATGTGTTGCAGGTGGCCTACTACTGCTGCAAGGAGCACCAGACGCGCCACTGGCGTCAGCACAAGAAGGTGTGCGGCCACCTGAAGCAGCTGGCACAGGAAGCAGCACAAGGAGCAGCAGCTGCAGCAGCCGCACAGCCAGCCAGCTGAGTGGACGACAGGCATACCGCTGCACCAGCCTGGCAGGCAAACCGCTGACAGGCAGACAGCTACCTTTGGCATTTTCACAGTGATATTCGCAGCGGGTCAATGGAAAGAAAGGGGCGCAGCAGCAGCAAGGGCGGCATGCTGGGCAGACTGTTGAGAGCTGCGTGGTGCACCACTGGTGGACAGCGGCGCACTGTGAAAATCACACAGTGTAGCAGGTGGTGTCTTGGTCCGTTGCTGTACTGGTTCTATATCCAGCCTACTTGAAAAGTAGTTGGTCGTGGCTGAACCTCCGGAGGATCCTTTGGTGTGGGAGGGTGCTGATCAGCATATCTCATGAGTGCACTGAGACACTGTCCCAGTGGCCTAGCAAGTAAAGACAACTCGTAAAATATTGGGAACAAGATCCACTGGGAAGTTCAAACAGAACCAACAGGAGTCCTGCTAGGATCAGTGGTCCCTGTGCCAGCTCAGCTGAGGCACGTCAACTTCGAATAAACATTGCGCAGCAACCAGTTCACACACTTTCAGAGCCCGGCTTGGTGGTTTGCTGCCAGCAGCAGAGTTGTGTGTGCCAGCACATGGCCGCAATGCTAGCCCAACGCAGGCCGCAAGCACTTCATACCCTAGCTACCATGTTCTGCTTGCCATTGCGGCAGTTGCTGCCTGCACCGTCTGAAGTGCTCCTTGGCTCCACTGCAGTGCCACTGCACTAGCAGTGCCAGGCTGCATCACCTGCTGTGTTTCACCTCTCCTGCAAAGCCTTCATCGTGCAGCGCTGCATAGTGAGCGCCAGGCCTTTTTGCGCTACTTCAGTCCGGGCATTATCGCCTTGATATCGTCCAACAGCTGGCGCTTTTTGTTGAAAAGCCCGCCACGCCTGTGCTCGGGGGCCAAGTAGTGACGCAAATCACTAAGCTGTTTAAAGATGTCATCCACAACACCTCTTTGCTTGTCCCGCTTCAAAGTTTCCTGTCGCGGCAGCAGTCCACAAAGCAAATGAGCAGTTCGCATGGCATGCCGCATGCCACATAGACTATGTGAGCTCCATCATCGATGCTTGGGTTCTTACCGCAGTTGCCCTGCCAGGCATGAGGAAGCAGACCGGTACCGCACTTTGCAAGGCCCCACTTGGCAAGGCATGCCACTAGGCATTCTGGTAAATGTATGAGCTGGAATATGGAACATGCCAACTGATCAGTGAGTGCCAGTGCCCAGCACATCATGTAGCCACCAGCTACTAGATGCCTGGCATGCAGCAACTATGCTAGGCTAGCTTGTGAGCAGCACGCGCACAAATCCGGTGGCATATCAAGAACTTTGCTCACCTCTTCAGCCGCAGTTTGCAGCTGGCGCCGGTTCTCAACCTCCTCCAGCTGCTTCTGAGCCTCATGGGGCGGCAGTACATGGCGCAGAGGTGTCGCAGCGACCAAAATGGTATCGTCTTCATCATCACAAGTTAGGGGCCACGCACACGGCTGAACACGGTATGGAGCTGGCAGCTCCATGTATACATAAGCCTTATGCATGATGCACGCTGGAGTCTGCGGCCACTTTACATTGTGACTGCACTGGGTTGCCACAATGATTGTGATGATTACATGCTACTACTGCATAGCATGTGCTACATGTGTGACACTTCAATGTAGCCCCAGTGACGCTCACCGCCTCCATCAGGCGCCTGGCCTGCCCCTCCAGCAGCTGTACGAGTCCTGTCAGCTGGTAGTAGCGTGCCTCCCTCAGCACAAGCTGACTGATGTGCGGGTCAGCAGGCAGCACCATCTCTTGGCCATCCCTGTAGCAGAAGCGCAACAACAGTGACAACAGTATTTGCCGTTGCTGTTGGAAGCTGCACATATTAGCAAGCAACTAATGTACAGAGTGTACATGACGTGCCACAACATCAACAAGCGAAGGCAGCACCAGCAGCAGCAGTAGCAGCAGCAGCAGCTTCACCTGAGGTAGTTGAGGATGTAGCTGAAGTTGGTGCCATCCCTGTCAATGAACAAGGCGCTTGGGTGCCTGGGGTCAGCGCAGGTGGCCTGCATGCTGCCATCCTGGTTCTCCACATGCAGGTCTACAAGAGTCTCCAGCATGCTGCCTTTGTTTGAGGGTGATTGCAGCGTGGCGGAGGTGGTGGAGAACAGCTTGCCTCCCACATTCAGAAGCACAACTGTTGTCGCCATACTGATCGTTGCTGTCACACGGCACTGTACACGCACTGTTGGGGGTGAATTCGGATATTTGGTTGAGGTGAGTACTTGATTTTGGAGGATTTCATGTGCTGAAGACGGCACCCGCTGCCGGAGCACGGATACGTCCAGTGGGGAGTCGCGACTGCGGGTGTCTCCTGGGGTCCGAGGGATGAATGAATGAATGAAGGTGTTACACGGGTTTCTCAAGCAACTACGTTGCAACTGAACCCAGCCACGGATGGACACAACCAGCACGGAAGGGGGCCGTTCGGACAAACCCCACCATCAAAAGCTTGTCACGCACGGGTCCGAGGGAATGGCGAACCCTTGCGAGAAATGTAAATCGTACCGAAATCTTGAGCTATGTGACGTCACCACCATAATCAATGCCCTGATGGTGTCAGATGGGCGACAACCTTCGACGCTGTCATTCTGCGCAGGAAAGTTATGTGACTGAACGCAGGCAGGTTGCTTTGGTGGACTACAAAACTGCCGGTGGACTACAAATATGTCGGTGGTCTTCAGATCGCAAGGTCTGGGGATCGAATGCTGGCAAAGACACTGGCCAGGCTGTGATGTCCGCCCACCCTTGTAGCGGCTTGCAGTGGTGAAGGGGTTTCGGTGGTTTACCCTTCACGCGTGGTGATACCAAGCTTCGGCTTCGGCAGTTAACTAGGTCTGGAGAGTACCACTATGTGGTGAAAGTATCCAGTAATGAGGGAATGACAGCACAGTGGCAGCATATGCAGCGGCAGTTCCATCTCCCCTTCCCTCCTTTAAAACTCACGGGCAATTCCAAAGCCAACAGTTTCGTCACACAACCAACACCAGCACCGTGCTGGTGTTGGCAACATCAGCACCCAACCTAGACTCTGTGCAGGAAGCAGACACCAACTGTCTGGCAGGCGCCACCATACCAACATCAGAACCCCACCCTATGCCCAGCATGTCCTACAGCATCTCCTGCTCCTGTTGACTGAAAACAGTTTCTGCCAGGCGGACCACAAGGCCATCCACCAAACTTTGACTCCTGTGCTAGCCGCTGCATGTGTGCATCAGCTTGCCAGTTGCGCAGCTTCTGCAACTGCTGCTCCTGGTGCCGCTGCTGCTGCCGCTGCCGCTGCTGCTGATGCTGCCAGCTGCTTCAAGTGGCCGCACACCTTCTTGTGCTGACGCCAGTGGCGCGTCTGGTGCTGCTTGCAGCAGTAGTAGGCCACCTGCAACAAACCCGTATGTAAGCATGGCGCGGGGGGTCAAAGAGGTGACAGAGCAGGCGGCAGATGTATCACACAGACAAAGTAACCCTGATGTGTGCAGCTCACCGCCCCAGCCGGGACCCAAACACCCCAGCAAAGGCAGATTGGGACATGTCGGGTAAGAAAAACAGTGCATCCCAGCTGGTGCAAGCCACCGGGCCCCACAGATAAGGTATGAAAATTCAAGGTCTACATGCGGTTCCTGAAAGAGACAGTCCACTGCGCCACACAGCCAGCACCAGTCCATGCAGAAGGGTCCACAACGTTGCAACATGAGGACACTGCACGTTTGCAACATGGTTCTCCCCAACCCAGCCCTGAAACTTCGTCTCATGGAAACCTGCCAGCAAGTATGTCAAGCAAGCCTGCCAGCGCTCACTCACCCTGCACCCGCTGCAGCACTGGCCTCTGCATGACTGCTCCGACAGCTCGGCCATCTCCAGGCAGCGGTCATCATTGCAGGCGTACTTCTGAGGCCATGCCGCCCACACCTTGGCCCCCAGCTGCTGCAGCCCCTGGTGCAGCCACCCCTCCGCACTGCCCTGCAGGAAGCCTCTGAACACATCCACCTCTGCAGCCGTGGATCCTGCACTGGGGTTGCTGGACGAGGAGAGCCACATCAGGCGGTGGAACTTAGGGTTGAGATCTTCTGCAAGCTGGGCGAGGTCCTCCAGCATGCCCGGAGGCAGCTTTGCTGCGGCAGCAGTGCCGGGGTGCCCCTTCAGCTGCATCAGCTGCTGGCACAGCCAGCTACATGCATATGCGACCTGCTGTAACAGGGGGACCAAGCCTGGGTGGCACCTGCCGACCATGGCTTGCTGCAAGCTTGCTTCAAACCAAGGGGCCGCACCCTCAAACAGGCGACCAAGCGTGAGCAGGGCTCGGCCGGTGATGGCCAGCCAGGCAGGGTAGCAGGGAGCATCCATGGCATCCTGCAGAAGCAGGGAATTGGAACACATGGCAAGTTCGTCACCAGCACTTGACCGTCAAGTTGGGCGGCGCCTAACGCTTGCATGATTGTACTGTGAGGATTTGGCATTCACAGGGTCAAGTGATCCATGCTGATTATCCCGGCGTATATGGCACATGCTCACCTGGGTGCTCAGAATCGCTGCTTTGCAGGCGAGTGGATCCTGCAGACTACCCTGCTCCACGCTACGCATGGCAGCCAGCCATGTAGGGTCGATGGCGGGGTCCCCTGCATGGAGCGCAACAACATTGTGGACTGTGTCATACACAAGACTGGAGTGCTTTGGCATGCTCACATTTTTGGTTGGTTAGTGCCTGAGTGTATGTGCCAACCTGGCACTGGTGGCAGAGTTTGTTTGCTCAAAGAACCTGTCAGAAGATAGTATGGACCGTAATGGAACGTCCTCTGTGACTACAGGCCTGCACAGTCCACACTGCCGGTGAACCACGGTGACTTATGACACTGACCCGTCTGTGCTACAAACAAGCCTTCTGTTGCAACTTGCCAAAGCACATGTTGTAGATGAGTTCCTCTCAAGAATCTAGTATCTGCTCAACCTGCTTCAAGAAGGCTTCATGGCCCTGTGACAGCCTCTGTATGGTGCTGCCACGACACACCCGGTGCGAACTCCATCATGGCAGTGCAAGTGCCACTTACCAATTGCCCAGCGGTTCACGGCGGCCCCTGCCACCGCCACATATGCAGCAATCTGCACCTTGAGCACAAGGTCTGCTTCAGCAGCCTGCGCCTGGCAGATGGCCTTGAGGGTGCTGACTTGTTGAGAGCAGCATCGCAGAGCCAGGCGCTTGTTCAGCAGAAGGTTGGCCGATGGAGCTAAGCACGGCGGCCCGGTCGCCAAGACTGCCAGCCAGATGACAGGCTCCCCTCGGCCCAAGGGTTGTGCGGTAACGGTGCCTTGCTGGCCTGTGCGCGTTGCAGCCTCGACCACGCGGCTGTAGCGCTGCGGCTGGCTCATAAAGAGCTCGTATGGCAGCTTGCCAAGGGACTCTGAGAGTGGCAGTTTTCACAGGGCACATGTGCACAGGACAAGGAGGGTTGGAGCCAGCAGAGTTGAGTCAGGAGGTCCTCTGGCTGCCATGGTGCTGGTGAGAAGTAGAGAGAAGATCCAGGTCAGTATTATAGTAACAGTGGCATATCATAGTAATAGTGGCAGCCGCTGCTATCAGTAGTAGTACGCCTAGCACAAACCAATGATTAGCAAGATCATGCTCACCTCACTCTTGTTTGCTGCTGGTCAACGCGACATTGTGCCGGTGACCAATGTTGCGGGTGACTGGCACGATTGCCGGTCTGCTGTCGCCAATGTTGCTGTTCCTATCCTCCATGAAACAATTCACCAACTGTTACATGCAAGCTATTGACATGCAAACTGCTTTTTTTCACGGCTGCGATTCGCAACTAGTGCCTGCTAAACACTGGTGCTGGTGCTGGTGCTGGTGCTGGTGCTGGGGGCCTGAGCCGTACTGCTGCTGCTGCTGCTGCTGCCAGGTGAGCTCGAGCAGCCCGCTGGGTTCACTTGTGCCTGCTGCTGCTGCTGCTTCTGCTGCTTCCTCCAGGCCCGCACAAAGACACAGCAGTGCAGAATGTGAGCCCTCTGGACGACGTCTGACACGGCCGCTGCCTCTGCACGCGTAGGTGCTGGGCGAGGAGTGTTTGGGCCTGTTTTTTGCTTCGCTGCCATGTCCCAGCGGTGCACACAAGCCCTTACAACCTCCACTGTCAGGGCTGCCGCCCTGATGGCCCCAGCGTGGACCACGTGGCTAGGCTCACAGGCCAGGGGCGCGCCCTCGGGGCCTGTCAAGACATGCAGTGCAAGCTCAGCAGCAGCAGGGAGGCCTTGAAGGAGCTGCTCCATCCACTCGTCTGAGTCTGCCTGACAAATGACAGTCCAGAGGCGCAGCAGGGTGCCGGCTAGTTGGAGCAGCTGCAGGTGCAGCCGCTGCTGCTGCTGCTGCCAGTGGAGCTGCCAGCTGAACTGCTGCCTAGTAATAGTGGCAGCCGCTGCTATCAGTAGTAGTACGCCTAGCACAAACCAATGATTAGCAAGATCATGCTCACCTCACTCTTGTTTGCTGCTGGTCAACGCGACATTGTGCCGGTGACCAATGTTGCGGGTGACTGGCACGATTGCCGGTCTGCTGTCGCCAATGTTGCTGTTCCTATCCTCCATGAAACAATTCACCAACTGTTACATGCAAGCTATTGACATGCAAACTGCTTTTTTTCACGGCTGCGATTCGCAACTAGTGCCTGCTAAACACTGCAGTGCTGGTGATTAATGTTAACTTCTGCCTATGTTGAGACTTGTCTGAAAGACTGACCCATGTGTGTGCGTGCACGGTGTGTGGAGACTACCAGCTTGCAGCTGAGTCATGAATGCACGATCCTATACCTGGTGTGTGTGGCAGTTGCCCTTGGTGGTGTTTTTTTTTTTTGGGGGCTGGTCTTGTTTGCCGGTCTTGCTGCAGGTTTTTCTTGCAGGTGTGTCTTCCCAGTTCATCCCGTGTGGAGAGTACCGCTCAGCGGTGAAAGTATCCACTTGTAACAACCTCCCCCCCCCAAAAAGATTAATCCTGGGTGACTGAACGTCCCCCATCGCGTTTGCCGTACCCGCCATCAACGCAGCTTTTTACGCGACGAAAGCTTACAACAACAGAAACACGCCCAATTCCTGCTGCGGTTGCCAACCGTTTGGCTTGTACTGCCGGTTGGCGACCGCGATGCGGCCGCGCTGCTGCTCTAAGCTAACATTTTGCGTTGCACATATTGTAGTGCTCCTGTTCAAGGCCCCTGAGGCCCTAGAGTAATCCCTTTATGATGAAACTCACACCTGTGATCCAGGGAAGTCATGATCTTGTAACAAGGAAGTCAAGGTTTGCGCATGCATTACATGGCAGTTGCAAGCAATGCGCAGGCAATATTCACATGGAGCCCCCTGTCCCCCTCCATGTATGATGTGTCAATTTGGTGACGGTGAAGCAACCTCAATCCATGCACATTCAGTGAGCGGTCACTGCCCAGTTTTCCCAGCCGTTATTCCCATCTCTGTCCCATCAGTTGCAGGACGGCAAAACAATGGGAACATGAATGCCCTTGTCACCCTGGAGATGTTTAAACACTGTGCATGTGCGCTTCGTTCCGCAATACAGCATACCTTGGTAAACCGCGATGGCGTAGCGCAGGCAGCCGCCGTATTGGCCCCACAGCATGCGCATCCGCTCCACTGCATCGACCGGGACGTCCACAGCCACGCCGCCCCTGTGAAAGCTGCCTGCCACCCCATCAACCCCGCCCCCTGCTGCTACTTGGCTGCCCTCCTCCTCCAGATCTGCTTCTGCCACCCCGGACGCCCTCAGCAGCTGCTTCCCCAAGCCACCCCAGACATACTCCATGCACCCCTGTGCGTAGCGCTCTCGCATGCGCACCGGCAGCTGTTTCTGCTTCAGGCTGATATCGAGCATGACAGTGATCATGGACATGCTTGCGATTGCAAACATCATGTTGTCCACATCGAAGCCGACAACTGCCAGAGCCTCAACCGACAGGTACGCCATCTGGCCAGGGTGAAAGCCGGGGCTCAACATGAACTCAAGGGGTACCCCACAACGTGCGGCTGGCTGAGGGCTCTCAGGTGCTGCTGCTGCTGCTGCTGCTGCTGCAGCTGCTGCACTGGCAGCTGCCATGACGCTGTTGTAGCGGTGTGCCCAGTCGGGCTGCTCGAGTGCATGTCTGCGGTTGGCGATGCTGTTCTGCAGGCAGATGAGGGCATTGATTGTGTGCGGCAGCATTGAGGTGTCGGGGCATCCCCCCAACTCGACTGCCTCGCACACACACTCTGTGTAGAGCTTTGCAGCTTCCAGGGGAAAGCCCAGCTGCTGCAGCAAGTTGGTTGCCTCTCTAGGCGCCCATTTACTGCTGCTGCTGCTGCTGGTGGTGGTGGTGCTGGTGCTGGTGCTGGGGGCCTGAGCCGTACTGCTGCTGCTGCTGCTGCTGCCAGGTGAGCTCGAGCAGCCCGCTGGGTTCACTTGTGCCTGCTGCTGCTGCTGCTTCTGCTGCTTCCTCCAGGCCCGCACAAAGACACAGCAGTGCAGAATGTGAGCCCTCTGGACGACGTCTGACACGGCCGCTGCCTCTGCACGCGTAGGTGCTGGGCGAGGAGTGTTTGGGCCTGTTTTTTGCTTCGCTGCCATGTCCCAGCGGTGCACACAAGCCCTTACAACCTCCACTGTCAGGGCTGCCGCCCTGATGGCCCCAGCGTGGACCACGTGGCTAGGCTCACAGGCCAGGGGCGCGCCCTCGGGGCCTGTCAAGACATGCAGTGCAAGCTCAGCAGCAGCAGGGAGGCCTTGAAGGAGCTGCTCCATCCACTCGTCTGAGTCTGCCTGACAAATGACAGTCCAGAGGCGCAGCAGGGTGCCGGCTAGTTGGAGCAGCTGCAGGTGCAGCCGCTGCTGCTGCTGCTGCCAGTGGAGCTGCCAGCTGAACTGCTGCTGCTGCTGCTGCTGCTGCTGCTGTGTGATGTAGATGTTGAGGTGGGTGGCGGCAGCCACGAAGGCTGGAATGAGATCTGCAGCAGTGAGTGGGGCAAAGGCGGGGCGGTGCAGCTGGCCTTGCAAGCACTGGTTTGCGTCTTGGTGCAAAGGGCAATCCTGAACCTCACAGATCCTGCACCAATGATTTGAGGCATCTTGGTGCCAGCGGAAAGTGCCTGTGCTGATGGCTTTTGTGTGTGTGGAATGGTAAATCTATCCAGTTCTTATTATTCTTTTAACGGATACAGCATGCCCATGTTCGCTTTGAATGTACCGTTTTTCTAGGGCTGATGAGTTGCAACCAGTTGTTCATGCCAACGCATGCTATGACTGTTACATGACTGAGTGGCACATATGCACCTTGCATGACATGCACTTCCTGCGTTGAACCACACCTGCTGGCAGATCCTTGCGTGTGAGTGCAGTCTGCGTGCGACTGGGTGCTGCCTGCAGCAACTGAGCCAGCTCGGTAGTGGCCACATAGAGATCCGATCCTTCTGTGCCTGTCAAAATATCACCAATGGGTCTCTGGGCCACACGTCTCAGTTTCTGCAGCACGGCTGCCACTTGGGTGCGGGTGCTGCTGCAGCAGCAGTGCACAGGACAAGTGCAAGTCAACCTTGGAAGGAGCGAACCAGGCTTGTCCGCAAGTACCAGTCAACAGTTTACTATTCCAAGGTTGTAAGCCTAAATATTGTGGCGGGAGGCTTACCGTCTCTGTCGCCGTTCATGTGATGAGCTGGAGGAAGGCATGGCGACTTGGGCACTGTGTTACGTTGGTGGTTGCTACAAGATGTGTTCTTGTATCACAATGAAATGTATGCGCCAGTCAGACAGTCCTAGTACAGCAATCCCGCAGAAGTTCCGATAGAGGTTATCACGCAAACGGCCACCAGTTGCTCAGAAGTTGCTCAACAAAGATGTGGGACAATCGACGGAAAAGTTCGAAAAGTTGAACTTTTAGGTGATCGCACGGGACACGCCCCACTTGCAGGATGCAGCAGGTACGAGTTGCATGAGGGTACCCTGATGAGTGTTGATCTAGAGGCAGTCATCTGCATCATGCAAACACAGGTCTGCTTATGCAAGGTCTTATGCTGTCATGTGACATCCCATCTTCAATCTGCTTTTTTTGGTCCCTGGTGCTGCTGCCTGCAGGACAACCCCAACCAGTCACTGCTGCTGTGCTGTCTATCAGCCCTGGATGTGGACATCTGGGCAGAGGTCTTGCTGCCCAAGCTGATTTCGCAGGGTTCAGCAGGAGACGTTGCACTCACATGCATCCAGCTGCGGGACCTGTGCTTTGGAGCAGTGCAGCGCATCAACCTCAGCAACATGTATGCCATGATGGCAAATTTCTGCCATGACGGCAGCAAAGACAGCAGCGCTGTTGAGGACTGGATGCAGACAATTCCCCAGCACTTCACTGGATGCAAGTGCGTGGAGTTATATCTGTACGATGATGACAGCTACTGCACAACCTCATATCTGCTGCCAGCACTTGCCAGGTGGGTGCCTTGTATGGTGGCACAGACAGGTGTGCAGTCATCATCATGCAGAAATCATCAGATGCTCAACCCACGCAGAGCCAGTTTGCTGTGAGTGGTCTGCTGGAACAGGGTGCCCGAAGTGGTGGATGCTCAATCCTTGTCTGTCATGCATGCTGTTTACCACAAGGCAGACATCCATCAACTGCCACGCAAACTGAACATTTCTTCTGTTACCACCACATGGGATCACCTGGGTGGTCAAGCTACTAGACCTTGTCACAGTCGTGTGCATGATGTAGGGGTTTCGCAGCATGCGTTGTGGGCAGATGTGCGGCATGGCAGCAACGTTGAGGTGCCATCATGACACCGGGTGTCAACCCCAGCTTGCGTCTCACTTGCGTCAAGCAGTTGTATGTTGTTCAGCACCTTCGATGCGTATGTGCTCCCTTCCTTCACACCTTCACGCACAGGCTGCCAAAGTTGGAGTCTGTGAAGCTGAAGGTTGAGGAAAGTCCTCACCCACCGTCTATGGCCATAGTGCTGCACAGCTTGCGCACACAGTTCGACCTTGCTGGGGGCCTGTAGGCAGTGTCCACAGGGGGTGTGAGACGGTGTGATGACCTGCCGACCCCAAGGCCAACACAGCACGTTGTTTATTGCGACATGGGTCTTGCAGAGTTGCTGATATTCATAGCTTATGCGTGATGGTTTTTGAAAACGCAGAGCAGCAACGGCACGCAGGCCATCGGTCTGAACTTTCGACAGATCGGTTGCACCAACGCAACAACCGAAGAGAGGCTGCAGCGCGCGAGGTGTTTATCAGTCTGTTACGTTCATTACAACAAGCCTTGAGATGAGTTACCGTATTATCAACGGCAAGGCGGGCGGTGACATTGCCGCGCAGTTCGGTCACCCAAACTGCCGACAGCCGCACTTGGCCCGCCGACCTGTCAGAAGCAGGGACGCCGAGAGGGAAACGCGGGCCTCTGAAGCATCGAAGCTGCGTTCCATGTCCAGGTGCGGTGCATACGTCTTGCACTGAGCGGTGCCACCCACGGGTGCAAACCCAGGCTATTCTGGTCGCGTTGCAGGGTAGCTGATTTTTCGCACCCCCGTGGCGGATATCCGCCAGTATCCCCCACGATTGGCCCGCCAACCAATTTCGTTGTGATCCAACTGGGTCACCATTTGGGTTTGATGTGGTCATCTTCAGCATCAGCCCAGGGGTGCCACACTTTGCTGCTGTGCTGGATGTTGATCCCGTGCCTCCCTGCCTGCACGTGAGCCGAAGTCCCTCCCACCCCCCCAAAGGGACCCCCACCATAATGAGTCATTGGGCAGCTGTAGCAGGCTGTGACCAGGTGCTGCTGACTTCAGGCTGATTTGAATGGTGGGACATGGCCACATGCAGAAACACCAATGCCAGCCTGGTCACCTGCTGCACTGGGCAGATGCTGCCCGAAAAGTTCGACCTTGCTGGGGGCCTGTAGGCAGTGTCCACAGGGGGTGTGAGACGGTGTGATGACCTGCCGACCCCAAGGCCAACACAGCACGTTGTTTATTGCGACATGGGTCTTGCAGAGTTGCTGATATTCATAGCTTATGCGTGATGGTTTTTGAAAACGCAGAGCAGCAACGGCACGCAGGCCATCGGTCTGAACTTTCGACAGATCGGTTGCACCAACGCAACAACCGAAGAGAGGCTGCAGCGCGCGAGGTGTTTATCAGTCTGTTACGTTCATTACAACAAGCCTTGAGATGAGTTACCGTATTATCAACGGCAAGGCGGGCGGTGACATTGCCGCGCAGTTCGGTCACCCAAACTGCCGACAGCCGCACTTGGCCCGCCGACCTGTCAGAAGCAGGGACGCCGAGAGGGAAACGCGGGCCTCTGAAGCATCGAAGCTGCGTTCCATGTCCAGGTGCGGTGCATACGTCTTGCACTGAGCGGTGCCACCCACGGGTGCAAACCCAGGCTATTCTGGTCGCGTTGCGGGGTAGCTGATTTTTCGCACCCCCGTGGCGGATATCCGCCAGTATCCCCCACGATTGGCCCGCCAACCAATTTCGTTGTGATCCAAGTGGGTCACCATTTGGGTTTGATGTGGTCATCTTCAGCATCAGCCCAGGGGTGCCACACTTTGCTGCTGTGCCTGATGTTGATCCCGTGCCTCCCTGCCTGCACGTGAGCCGAAGTCCCTCCCACCCCCCCAAAGGGACCCCCACCATAATGAGTCATTGGGCAGCTGTAGCAGGCTGTGACCAGGTGCTGCTGACTTCAGGCTGATTTGAATGGTGGGACATGGCCACATGCAGAAACACCAATGCCAGCCTGGTCAGCTGCTGCACTGGGCAGATGCTGCCCGAAAAGTTCGACCTTGCTGGGGGCCTGTAGGCAGTGTCCACAGGGGGTGTGAGACGGTGTGATGACCTGCCGACCCCAAGGCCAACACAGCACGTTGTTTATTGCGACATGGGTCTTGCAGAGTTGCTGATATTCATAGCTTATGCGTGATGGTTTTTGAAAACGCAGAGCAGCAACGGCACGCAGGCCATCGGTCTGAACTTTCGACAGATCGGTTGCACCAACGCAACAACCGAAGAGAGGCTGCAGCGCGCGAGGTGTTTATCAGTCTGTTACGTTCATTACAACAAGCCTTGAGATGAGTTACCGTATTATCAACGGCAAGGCGGGCGGTGACATTGCCGCGCAGTTCGGTCACCCAAACTGCCGACAGCCGCACTTGGCCCGCCGACCTGTCAGAAGCAGGGACGCCGAGAGGGAAACGCGGGCCTCTGAAGCATCGAAGCTGCGTTCCATGTCCAGGTGCGGTGCATACGTCTTGCACTGAGCGGTGCCACCCACGGGTGCAAACCCAGGCTATTCTGGTCGCGTTGCGGGGTAGCTGATTTTTCGCACCCCCGTGGCGGATATCCGCCAGTATCCCCCACGATTGGCCCGCCAACCAATTTCGTTGTGATCCAAGTGGGTCACCATTTGGGTTTGATGTGGTCATCTTCAGCATCAGCCCAGGGGTGCCACACTTTGCTGCTGTGCCTGATGTTGATCCCGTGCCTCCCTGCCTGCACGTGAGCCGAAGTCCCTCCCACCCCCCCAAAGGGACCCCCACCATAATGAGTCATTGGGCAGCTGTAGCAGGCTGTGACCAGGTGCTGCTGACTTCAGGCTGATTTGAATGGTGGGACATGGCCACATGCAGAAACACCAATGCCAGCCTGGTCACCTGCTGCACTGGGCAGATGCTGCCCGAGAAGTTCGACCTTGCTGGGGGCCTGTAGGCAGTGTCCACAGGGGGTGTGAGACGGTGTGATGACCTGCCGACCCCAAGGCCAACACAGCACGTTGTTTATTGCGACATGGGTCTTGCAGAGTTGCTGATATTCATAGCTTATGCGTGATGGTTTTTGAAAACGCAGAGCAGCAACGGCACGCAGGCCATCGGTCTGAACTTTCGACAGATCGGTTGCACCAACGCAACAACCGAAGAGAGGCTGCAGCGCGCGAGGTGTTTATCAGTCTGTTACGTTCATTACAACAAGCCTTGAGATGAGTTACCGTATTATCAACGGCAAGGCGGGCGGTGACATTGCCGCGCAGTTCGGTCACCCAAACTGCCGACAGCCGCACTTGGCCCGCCGACCTGTCAGAAGCAGGGACGCCGAGAGGGAAACGCGGGCCTCTGAAGCATCGAAGCTGCGTTCCATGTCCAGGTGCGGTGCATACGTCTTGCACTGAGCGGTGCCACCCACGGGTGCAAACCCAGGCTATTCTGGTCGCGTTGCGGGGTAGCTGATTTTTCGCACCCCCGTGGCGGATATCCGCCAGTATCCCCCACGATTGGCCCGCCAACCAATTTCGTTGTGATCCAACTGGGTCACCATTTGGGTTTGATGTGGTCATCTTCAGCATCAGCCCAGGGGTGCCACACTTTGCTGCTGTGCCTGATGTTGATCCCGTGCCTCCCTGCCTGCACGTGAGCCGAAGTCCCTCCCACCCCCCCAAAGGGACCCCCACCATAATGAGTCATTGGGCAGCTGTAGCAGGCTGTGACCAGGTGCTGCTGACTTCAGGCTGATTTGAATGGTGGGACATGGCCACATGCAGAAACACCAATGCCAGCCTGGTCACCTGCTGCACTGGGCAGATGCTGCCCGAAAAGTTCGACCTTGCTGGGGGCCTGTAGGCAGTGTCCACAGGGGGTGTGAGACGGTGTGATGACCTGCCGACCCCAAGGCCAACACAGCACGTTGTTTATTGCGACATGGGTCTTGCAGAGTTGCTGATATTCATAGCTTATGCGTGATGGTTTTTGAAAACGCAGAGCAGCAACGGCACGCAGGCCATCGGTCTGAACTTTCGACAGATCGGTTGCACCAACGCAACAACCGAAGAGAGGCTGCAGCGCGCGAGGTGTTTATCAGTCTGTTACGTTCATTACAACAAGCCTTGAGATGAGTTACCGTATTATCAACGGCAAGGCGGGCGGTGACATTGCCGCGCAGTTCGGTCACCCAAACTGCCGACAGCCGCACTTGGCCCGCCGACCTGTCAGAAGCAGGGACGCCGAGAGGGAAACGCGGGCCTCTGAAGCATCGAAGCTGCGTTCCATGTCCAGGTGCGGTGCATACGTCTTGCACTGAGCGGTGCCACCCACGGGTGCAAACCCAGGCTATTCTGGTCGCGTTGCGGGGTAGCTGATTTTTCGCACCCCCGTGGCGGATATCCGCCAGTATCCCCCACGATTGGCCCGCCAACCAATTTCGTTGTGATCCAAGTGGGTCACCATTTGGGTTTGATGTGGTCATCTTCAGCATCAGCCCAGGGGTGCCACACTTTGCTGCTGTGCCTGATGTTGATCCCGTGCCTCCCTGCCTGCACGTGAGCCGAAGTCCCTCCCACCCCCCAAAGGGACCCCCACCATAATGAGTCATTGGGCAGCTGTAGCAGGCTGTGACCAGGTGCTGCTGACTTCAGGCTGATTTGAATGGTGGGACATGGCCACATGCAGAAACACCAATGCCAGCCTGGTCACCTGCTGCACTGGGCAGATGCTGCCCGAGAAGTTCGACCTTGCTGGGGGCCTGTAGGCAGTGTCCACAGGGGGTGTGAGACGGTGTGATGACCTGCCGACCCCAAGGCCAACACAGCACGTTGTTTATTGCGACATGGGTCTTGCAGAGTTGCTGATATTCATAGCTTATGCGTGATGGTTTTTGAAAACGCAGAGCAGCAACGGCACGCAGGCCATCGGTCTGAATTTTCGACGGATCGGTTGCACCAACGCAACAACCGAAGAGAGGCTGCAGCGCGCGAGGTGTTTATCAGTCTGTTACGTTCATTACAACAAGCCTTGAGATGAGTTACCGTATTATCAACGGCAAGGCGGGCGGTGACATTGCCGCGCAGTTCGGTCACCCAAACTGCCGACAGCCGCACTTGGCCCGCCGACCTGTCAGAAGCAGGGACGCCGAGAGGGAAACGCGGGCCTCTGAAGCATCGAAGCTGCGTTCCATGTCCAGGTGCGGTGCATACGTCTTGCACTGAGCGGTGCCACCCACGGGTGCAAACCCAGGCTATTCTGGTCGCGTTGCGGGGTAGCTGATTTTTCGCACCCCCGTGGCGGATAGAGGGTGCAGAAAGAAAGTACCCACTGCAGGAACACGTTTGGCTCTGCTGCTTTTCCTGAGCTTACAGCATCAGAGAGCAGGCATGATGGGTGTTTGGATAAACATGTCCCATGGCTGCTCCCCAAATTTCATGAACATTGGTGCAGTTTTGAGTCCGTGGTGGTCACTTGGGTGAAATCCGTGTATGGGGTGGGTGGTGTAGCCAGCCCCTTGGTAACTGGCCATGCTGGGGGCTTGAGCCTCAGCAAATGGCAGGGCTGCATAGCAGACATTGCCTACTGTGTGGTACTAAGCTTGGATATGGCAGGTTGCATGGTAGGTTTTCGAGCAACTTGTTGTGTGGGGTGGGACCTTCTTTTCTGGCTTGCTATTGAGTCACACTGCATGCCACCACCACATACATTGTCTGATCCTTTGATGCTGTGCTCAGTTGTGCTGCTTCTCCAGCACTGCTCTCTGTGGTGTATGTGTCACTAGCAGAAACTGCCTGGCTGTGGCTGCAGCTGCCACTCTTGAGTGTGCAAGATACTGGTGCACAGCATTGCACCAACATCTAGCACACCATACCTAACTTCTCCATGGTGCTTGCTATCAAGGTGTCCAGCTCACACCCTGCACAGGCTGCTGTGATGTGTAGGTTGCTGCTGGCATTGGTTGATTTAGCTGTGATTTTAGTTGAGTAAATCACTGAGTGAGGTGTGACTTTCTTACTGCATCCCCTATCCGCCAGTATCCCCCACGATTGGCCCGCCAACCAATTTTGTTGTGATCCAACTGGGTCACCATTTGGGTTTGATGTGGTCATCTTCAGCATCAGCCCAGGGGTGCCACACTTTGCTGCTGTGCTGGATGTTGATCCCGTGCCTCCCTGCCTGCACGTGAGCCGAAGTCCCTCCCACCCCCCCAAAGGGACCCCCACCATAATGAGTCATTGGGCAGCTGTAGCAGGCTGTGACCAGGTGCTGCTGACTTCAGGCTGATTTGAATGGTGGGACATGGCCACATGCAGAAACACCAATGCCAGCCTGGTCAGCTGCTGCACTGGGCAGATGCTGCCCGAGAAGTTCGACCTTGCTGGGGGCCTGTAGGCAGTGTCCACAGGGGGTGTGAGACGGTGTGATGACCTGCCGACCCCAAGGCCAACACAGCACGTTGTTTATTGCGACATGGGTCTTGCAGAGTTGCTGATATTCATAGCTTATGCGTGATGGTTTTTGAAAACGCAGAGCAGCAACGGCACGCAGGCCATCGGTCTGAACTTTCGACAGATCGGTTGCACCAACGCAACAACCGAAGAGAGGCTGCAGCGCGCGAGGTGTTTATCAGTCTGTTACGTTCATTACAACAAGCCTTGAGATGAGTTACCGTATTACCAACGGCAAGGCGGGCGGTGACATTGCCGCGCAGTTCGGTCACCCAAACTGCCGACAGCCGCACTTGGCCCGCCGACCTGTCAGAAGCAGGGACGCCGAGAGGGAAACGCGGGCCTCTGAAGCATCGAAGCTGCGTTCCATGTCCAGGTGCGGTGCATACGTCTTGCACTGAGCGGTGCCACCCACGGGTGCAAACCCAGGCTATTCTGGTCGCGTTGCGGGGTAGCTGATTTTTCGCACCCCCGTGGCGGATATCCGCCAGTATCCCCCACGATTGGCCCGCCAACCAATTTCGTTGTGATCCAACTGGGTCACCATTTGGGTTTGATGTGGTCATCTTCAGCATCAGCCCAGGGGTGCCACACTTTGCTGCTGTGCTGGATGTTGATCCCGTGCCTCCCTGCCTGCACGTGAGCCGAAGTCCCTCCCACCCCCCCCCAAAGGGACCCCCACCATAATGAGTCATTGGGCAGCTGTAGCAGGCTGTGACCAGGTGCTGCTGACTTCAGGCTGATTTGAATGGTGGGACATGGCCACATGCAGAAACACCAATGCCAGCCTGGTCACCTGCTGCACTGGGCAGATGCTGCCCGAGAAGTTCGACCTTGCTGGGGGCCTGTAGGCAGTGTCCACAGGGGGTGTGAGACGGTGTGATGACCTGCCGACCCCAAGGCCAACACAGCACGTTGTTTATTGCGACATGGGTCTTGCAGAGTTGCTGATATTCATAGCTTATGCGTGATGGTTTTTGAAAACGCAGAGCAGCAACGGCACGCAGGCCATCGGTCTGAACTTTCGACAGATCGGTTGCACCAACGCAACAACCGAAGAGAGGCTGCAGCGCGCGAGGTGTTTATCAGTCTGTTACGTTCATTACAACAAGCCTTGAGATGAGTTACCGTATTACCAACGGCAAGGCGGGCGGTGACATTGCCGCGCAGTTCGGTCACCCAAACTGCCGACAGCCGCACTTGGCCCGCCGACCTGTCAGAAGCAGGGACGCCGAGAGGGAAACGCGGGCCTCTGAAGCATCGAAGCTGCGTTCCATGTCCAGGTGCGGTGCATACGTCTTGCACTGAGCGGTGCCACCCACGGGTGCAAACCCAGGCTATTCTGGTCGCGTTGCGGGGTAGCTGATTTTTCGCACCCCCGTGGCGGATATCCGCCAGTATCCCCCACGATTGGCCCGCCAACCAATTTCGTTGTGATCCAACTGGGTCACCATTTGGGTTTGATGTGGTCATCTTCAGCATCAGCCCCGGGGTGCCACACTTTGCTGCTGTGCTGGATGTTGATCCCGTGCCTCCCTGCCTGCACGTGAGCCGAAGTCCCTCCCACCCCCCCAAAGGGACCCCCACCATAATGAGTCATTGGGCAGCTGTAGCAGGCTGTGACCAGGTGCTGCTGACTTCAGGCTGATTTGAATGGTGGGACATGGCCACATGCAGAAACACCAATGCCAGCCTGGTCAGCTGCTGCACTGGGCAGATGCTGCCCGAGAAGTTCGACCTTGCTGGGGGCCTGTAGGCAGTGTCCACAGGGGGTGTGAGACGGTGTGATGACCTGCCGACCCCAAGGCCAACACAGCACGTTGTTTATTGCGACATGGGTCTTGCAGAGTTGCTGATATTCATAGCTTATGCGTGATGGTTTTTGAAAACGCAGAGCAGCAACGGCACGCAGGCCATCGGTCTGAACTTTCGACAGATCGGTTGCACCAACGCAACAACCGAAGAGAGGCTGCAGCGCGCGAGGTGTTTATCAGTCTGTTACGTTCATTACAACAAGCCTTGAGATGAGTTACCGTATTATCAACGGCAAGGCGGGCGGTGACATTGCCGCGCAGTTCGGTCACCCAAACTGCCGACAGCCGCACTTGGCCCGCCGACCTGTCAGAAGCAGGGACGCCGAGAGGGAAACGCGGGCCTCTGAAGCATCGAAGCTGCGTTCCATGTCCAGGTGCGGTGCATACGTCTTGCACTGAGCGGTGCCACCCACGGGTGCAAACCCAGGCTATTCTGGTCGCGTTGCGGGGTAGCTGTTTTTTCGCACCCCCGTGGCGGATATCCGCCAGTATCCCCCACGATTGGCCCGCCAACCAATTTCGTTGTGATCCAACTGGGTCACCATTTGGGTTTGATGTGGTCATCTTCAGCATCAGCCCAGGGGTGCCACACTTTGCTGCTGTGCTGGATGTTGATCCCGTGCCTCCCTGCCTGCACGTGAGCCGAAGTCCCTCCCACCCCCCCAAAGGGACCCCCACCATAATGAGTCATTGGGCAGCTGTAGCAGGCTGTGACCAGGTGCTGCTGACTTCAGGCTGATTTGAATGGTGGGACATGGCCACATGCAGAAACACCAATGCCAGCCTGGTCAGCTGCTGCACTGGGCAGATGCTGCCCGAGAAGTTCGACCTTGCTGGGGGCCTGTAGGCAGTGTCCACAGGGGGTGTGAGACGGTGTGATGACCTGCCGACCCCAAGGCCAACACAGCACGTTGTTTATTGCGACATGGGTCTTGCAGAGTTGCTGATATTCATAGCTTATGCGTGATGGTTTTTGAAAACGCAGAGCAGCAACGGCACGCAGGCCATCGGTCTGAACTTTCGACAGATCGGTTGCACCAACGCAACAACCGAAGAGAGGCTGCAGCGCGCGAGGTGTTTATCAGTCTGTTACGTTCATTACAACAAGCCTTGAGATGAGTTACCGTATTATCAACGGCAAGGCGGGCGGTGACATTGCCGCGCAGTTCGGTCACCCAAACTGCCGACAGCCGCACTTGGCCCGCCGACCTGTCAGAAGCAGGGACGCCGAGAGGGAAACGCGGGCCTCTGAAGCATCGAAGCTGCGTTCCATGTCCAGGTGCGGTGCATACGTCTTGCACTGAGCGGTGCCACCCACGGGTGCAAACCCAGGCTATTCTGGTCGCGTTGCGGGGTAGCTGATTTTTCGCACCCCCGTGGCGGATATCCGCCAGTATCCCCCACGATTGGCCCGCCAACCAATTTCGTTGTGATCCAACTGGGTCACCATTTGGGTTTGATGTGGTCATCTTCAGCATCAGCCCAGGGGTGCCACACTTTGCTGCTGTGCTGGATGTTGATCCCGTGCCTCCCTGCCTGCACGTGAGCCGAAGTCCCTCCCACCCCCCAAAGGGACCCCCACCATAATGAGTCATTGGGCAGCTGTAGCAGGCTGTGACCAGGTGCTGCTGACTTCAGGCTGATTTGAATGGTGGGACATGGCCACATGCAGAAACACCAATGCCAGCCTGGTCAGCTGCTGCACTGGGCAGATGCTGCCCGAGAAGTTCGACCTTGCTGGGGGCCTGTAGGCAGTGTCCACAGGGGGTGTGAGACGGTGTGATGACCTGCCGACCCCAAGGCCAACACAGCACGTTGTTTATTGCGACATGGGTCTTGCAGAGTTGCTGATATTCATAGCTTATGCGTGATGGTTTTTGAAAACGCAGAGCAGCAACGGCACGCAGGCCATCGGTCTGAACTTTCGACAGATCGGTTGCACCAACGCAACAACCGAAGAGAGGCTGCAGCGCGCGAGGTGTTTATCAGTCTGTTACGTTCATTACAACAAGCCTTGAGATGAGTTACCGTATTATCAACGGCAAGGCGGGCGGTGACATTGCCGCGCAGTTCGGTCACCCAAACTGCCGACAGCCGCACTTGGCCCGCCGACCTGTCAGAAGCAGGGACGCCGAGAGGGAAACGCGGGCCTCTGAAGCATCGAAGCTGCGTTCCATGTCCAGGTGCGGTGCATACGTCTTGCACTGAGCGGTGCCACCCACGGGTGCAAACCCAGGCTATTCTGGTCGCGTTGCGGGGTAGCTGATTTTTCGCACCCCCGTGGCGGATATCCGCCAGTATCCCCCACGATTGGCCCGCCAACCAATTTCGTTGTGATCCAACTGGGTCACCATTTGGGTTTGATGTGGTCATCTTCAGCATCAGCCCAGGGGTGCCACACTTTGCTGCTGTGCTGGATGTTGATCCCGTGCCTCCCTGCCTGCACGTGAGCCGAAGTCCCTCCCACCCCCCCAAAGGGACCCCCACCATAATGAGTCATTGGGCAGCTGTAGCAGGCTGTGACCAGGTGCTGCTGACTTCAGGCTGATTTGAATGGTGGGACATGGCCACATGCAGAAACACCAATGCCAGCCTGGTCAGCTGCTGCACTGGGCAGATGCTGCCCGAGAAGTTCGACCTTGCTGGGGGCCTGTAGGCAGTGTCCACAGGGGGTGTGAGACGGTGTGATGACCTGCCGACCCCAAGGCCAACACAGCACGTTGTTTATTGCGACATGGGTCTTGCAGAGTTGCTGATATTCATAGCTTATGCGTGATGGTTTTTGAAAACGCAGAGCAGCAACGGCACGCAGGCCATCGGTCTGAACTTTCGACAGATCGGTTGCACCAACGCAACAACCGAAGAGAGGCTGCAGCGCGCGAGGTGTTTATCAGTCTGTTACGTTCATTACAACAATCCTTGAGATGAGTTACCGTATTATCAACGGCAAGGCGGGCGGTGACATTGCCGCGCAGTTCGGTCACCCAAACTGCCGACAGCCGCACTTGGCCCGCCGACCTGTCAGAAGCAGGGACGCCGAGAGGGAAACGCGGGCCTCTGAAGCATCGAAGCTGCGTTCCATGTCCAGGTGCGGTGCATACGTCTTGCACTGAGCGGTGCCACCCACGGGTGCAAACCCAGGCTATTCTGGTCGCGTTGCGGGGTAGCTGATTTTTCGCACCCCCGTGGCGGATAGAGGGTGCAGAAAGAAAGTACCCACTGCAGGAAAAGTCCCCTATCACACGTTTGGCTCTGCTGCTTTTCCTGAGCTTACAGAATCAGAGAGCAGGCATGATGGGTGTTTGGATAAACATGTCCCATGGCTGCTCCCCAAATTTCATGAGCATTGGTGCAGTTTTGAGTCCGTGGTGGTCACTTGGGTGAAATCCGTGTATGGGGTGGGTGGTGTAGCCAGCCCCTTGGTAACTGGCCATGCTGGGGGCTTGAGCCTCAGCAAATGGCAGGGCTGCATAGCAGACATTGCCTACTGTGTGGTACTAAGCTTGGATATGGCAGGTTGCATGGTAGGTTTTCGAGCAACTTGTTGTGTGGGGTGGGACCTTCTTTTCTGGTTTGCTATTGAGTCACACTGCATGCCACCACCACATACATTGTCTGATCATTTGATGCTGTGCTCAGTTGTGCTGCTTCTCCAGCACTGCTCTCTGTGGTGTATGTGTCACTAGCAGAAACTGCCTGGCTGTGGCTGCAGCTGCCACTCTTGAGTGTGCAAGATACTGGTGCACAGCATTGCACCAACATCTAGCACACCATACCTAACTTCTCCATGGTGCTTGCTATCAAGGTGTCCAGCTCACACCCTGCACAGGCTGCTGTGATGTGTAGGTTGCTGCTGGCATTGGTTGATTTAGCTGTGATTTTAGTTGAGTAAATCACTGAGTGAGGTGTGACTTTCTTACTGCATCCCCTAGCCTGAACCAAAGTTGGGCAGGAGCAGTGCAGGCATGGAGGGAGCTGGGCAAACATACAGGACTGACACAGTTGCAGCTGTGTTTTGACAAAGATGTGAGTTATGCAGGGCGGTGGCCCACCGCCCAGTGGGCGTAGAGTACAGCTGTGCCATACATCATATATATGCATGTATCTCGTTGGCTCTCTACGGGGTGTTCAGGCTCAGCCTGAACCATGTAACAGTAACAGTAACAGTATCTATATATGCATATACCTGGGTTTGCTGCTCCTTGCCAATGTATGTTGGCTTGCTGGCTGTTCAACCACCAGCTCATGTTGACATTGGGTTTGTGCTGTGACTTGCATTGGTGGTGCAGTGATACTGCCGGATGTAGCAGCACAAAACAAAAGAACATGTTTCTTGACATGTGTCTGCTTGTCTCAGGTCAGTGTGAGTGAGTACATGCCGTTGGGTTAGCAGGGATCCTGCATGCGCAAAGGCTTGAAAAACATAAGTAACAGGATGTTGTGTTGTTTGCAGGTTGCGAAGCCCCTTGGTCAGCAGGACCTGCTGCCACTGGCAAACCTGCACAGCTTGGAGCATCTGGAGATCAACATCGGCTACCAGGAATTCTTTCAGCCCGTATTGTCTGCAAAGCTTGCAGATGGCTTGACATCCCTGACCACACTCTGCTTATCAAGATGTTTTGTCTCGTGTTTGAAGCATGTCAGCAGCTGTGTGTCACTGAGGGAACTCGTAATGGATTGCCCAAAGGGGTTGGAGGAGGAGTTGGGTGAGAGTGAGTGGGCGGCTGTGAGTGGGCTCACGGGGCTTGTTGACCTGCATCTGTGGAACGCCAAGCTGTTGTCATCCACTGACCAGTCTTGCGCTGCTTTCGGCAAGCTCACAAAGTTGCAGAGCGTTGGGGCATGGGTGTGGTCAGTGGATATGCTGCCGGCCTTAGATCCCTGCACCCAACTGACACAAATCAAATCAAATCAAAGTTACACGTGTAGCTATGAAACTCAAGAGCTCATGCCAGCCATTCACTGATATCACGGAGATAGCACAACAACCCAGAAGGAACAACATACTGAAGATCAAAACAGAGAAGCCTGACGCTTTTGTGAGGATGAAAACCAACCCTAAAATCCCCAAGCGTACTATCTAAGTGCACGAGATGGACAACCCTCCGAATGGATGCCGGGCAAAAACCTCCGTGGAGGAATATAAAAAACCCTTTGTGGCAATGTGACTTTGGGCTGGACCAATTCGGAGGCTCGGCACTAGACGGCTCTCGATACAAAAACACAAAGCTGTCAAATCAGTCAACTGCCGTCAACGCTCCACTGCTGCTGCTGCTGCAAAGGACTGTTACTGCTCTCCAGTGATATCAGCTGCAGGCCCAGGTGTTAACGCCATAGAGCTTCCTCCATTGGCCTCGCGCCCTGCAAGGGCGGCTCTTCTAATGTCCCAAGCGCGGAGGATGTAGTTGGCCATCAAAGGCTGGTTGAGCAGTTGGAGCCATGGGGCCTGTGTGGGGCTGGCTTGGGCATCTGCAATACAGTCTAAAATATGTGGCATGCTGCGGGGGATAGAGTAGGCAGGGCACTCCAACAGGAAGTGAGTGGGTGTTTCAGCATGTTGTTTACAGGATGGGCAGAGTTGCCTTGCATTGCGTGCAGCAGCTGTCTCCCTGTGTCTTGTATGGCTATGGAAGGCATTGAGTGAGAGGGTTTCAAGGCGGAAGTGCATGAATAGTGAAGCGGCTCTACATGAATCCAGGTGGGGAGTGGTGGTTAGAGTGTGCAGATATGTGCGGAGTTTGGGCCGCCTAGGTGTGAGCTCTCCAATGCCAAAGTCTGCCATGTACCTGGAGTGCACAGAACCTCCTAGGTTGCGGGGGGGCTGAGTCCAATAAGACCTAAGATAGTTGATTGCACGTGCTTCAACATGTCCATTAAAGTTTGCCTTACTGACTTCTTTAGGGGTGCTAGTGTCAATGTTGTACTCAGTCAGTAGCCGCTGCATGTTCTGACCCCAAGGGTGATACTTGCCACTCCATGCAGTGTGGATCTTGTACAGTAGTCGGTCAGTGGGTGTGTTTTCTAGATGATGCCAGTACCTAATGGCAAGTGTGTCGCATGTTACATGCAGAGGAAACAAACCCAGCTCTTGTTGCAGGCAGATGTGGGAGGTGTTTGCAGGGCAATGGAAAGCACGTGTGGTCAAACCCATCTGCCAGGAGTCAAGCTTTTTGCGCAAAGATTGGATGGGTTGGGCCCACACCTGGGCAGCATAGGTGACCACTGGTTGCACAATAGTGGTTAGTGTCAGCTTGCGCAAGTGAGCAGGGAGCCGCACTTGTGTGAGTACTTTACGTTGGGCTGCTGCTGCCTTTGTGCCTGACTTCATGCGAGCTTCAAAGTGGTCATCCCAAGTGTTGGTATTGTTGATGGTAACCCCTAGATATTTGTAGCTGGTGACTTGTGGGATGGTGATGTCTCCCCACTTGTATGTTTGAGCAGAGATGTCCATCCGTGTAGCTGCAGCAGCACTGCGGCGGGCACTTGCACAGCCACCTAGTACCTTCATGATGGCAGTTTTAGATGTGTCAGTGGGGTTGACACTTGCGCGAAGCTGCCATTTTGTCAGTGCTGCTCGTGTACTGTCCACCAGCCGTTGCATTGCTTCAGGGGTGGATGTCACCCCAGCCAGATCATCAGCATACAAAAGAGCAGTCAGTTTTGCAGCTGTTTCGCCAGAGCGCACAGGGACAGGGATTCCCTCGTGTTCCTCCCATACCTGGTGCAAGACGCTGTCAATGTATACATTGAACATGGTGGTTGCCAGGGTGTCTCCCTGTTCCCAGCCCATGTCAGGGTGCATTACGCGCGAGAACGCTCCGTTGTACATGACCTTGGTGGGTGTGTTATCCACCATGTTAGCAAGGACCCGGAACATTTTCCCAGTGATGCCGATGGGACGCGAGGCCAATGGGAAGAAGTCCTATGGCGTTAAGAGACCAAGGGGGTGTCTCTGTATCTTTATCTTTATTTTTTTATGCCTTTCTGCCATAAGTGCCTGAGCAGCCCAGCTCTCCACACAGTGTCATAGGCCTTTTCAATGTCCACAAACAATAGGCATGTATCAAGCTTCTGTTGGCATCGTGCATCCAGGCATGTTTTCAGCATGTAGATGTTATCTACCGAGCTTCTGCCAGGGCGGAAACCCTGCTGGCCGTCATGCAGTTTGTCGTCATCTTCCAAAAAGGTCATGATGTGCCCATTGATCACCAGATTGTACAGCTTGTCAATAGCAGATCCCAGGGTGATAGGGCGGTAGTTTTTGGCTTCAATGGGGTCTCCTTTTTTGTAAATGGGGGTGATCACCCCACATGTTTTGGCTTTCATTTCATACTCAAATTGCATCTGGAAGAAGCTTGTAAGGTGGGGAGGCAGGGCATTGCCGCCATACTTCAGCAGCTCATTCTGGATGTTGTCCAGAGGGCTAGGAGCTTTGTTGTTGTTCAGTCTGTGGCACTGTGCTTGCACTTCTTCCTCGGCAATGGGTTGTGAGAGGCCAGCTGGGCCTTCTTCTGTGAAGGAAGTTTGTTCCAAGTGTTCCTTAACCTGCGCCTCTATTGTGGCACGGTGCTGAGCATCAAAGTCATCGTTGCGGTAGTGTGTGGAGGTAGAGGACACCTGCTCATAATGATTGGCTAGAATCTCGCAGATGCCTTGTGCGTCTGTGACTAGGCCGGCGCCGTTAGGGTCGCGCAGCGCTGCTGGTCCTGTCCGGGTGCTGTCGCGGGACCCTCCCAGAGCTTTAAGAGCTTTCCACATCCCTTTTCCATCGTTTCCTCGTCTGCAGCTATCGACTTCAGCAATTAGGCGATCAGTATGG
Organism: Desmodesmus armatus; assembly: GCA_007449985.2. Taxonomy (NCBI): domain Eukaryota; kingdom Viridiplantae; phylum Chlorophyta; class Chlorophyceae; order Sphaeropleales; family Scenedesmaceae; genus Desmodesmus; species Desmodesmus armatus. Next base: position 101,817 of record VIIQ02000149.1, on the reverse strand, counting down.
CGCTGGCGTGCTTCTGTTACTGTGGCTTTGAGGGAGGCCTGCGCCTCCTTGACCTGTGCCTGTGCAGTCGCGATTGCATCAGTGTTCAGCGGGTCGGTGGTGCTAATTTCAAGCAGGTCGGCTGCAGCCATGTCGCGATCCTTAACCGCGTCCTTAACTGCGCGTGTTCTGACAATGGGTACGCGGGAAGAGGGGTGACGGCGGGGTCTCCCAAAGCCGATGGTTGCATCAACCGCTGCATTAATGCGCTCGCAGATGAGGGCCTTAGCTTTCTCACATGCTGTTGAGGGTTGCATAGTGCCTGCAGCAACATCACCTTTCAGCTTAGTGAGCAATGCAGGAAAGTCCTCAAAATGCTCTTCCAGCGCCTTAGGGTAGGCCTCGCGTTGCTCCCAGTCCTCCTGTGTAAGGGCAGTCTTGGGGAGAGTCAGCTTATAAGTGGCATCCATTCGGAGGGCTGTCCATCTCGTGCACTTAGATAGTACGCTTGGGGATTTTAGGGTTGGTTTTCATCCTCACAAAAGCGTCAGGCTTCTCTGTTTTGATCTTCAGTATGTTGTTCCTTCTGGGTTGATTGTGCTATCTCCGTGATATCAGTGAATGGCTGGCATGAGCTCTTGAGTTTCATAGCTACAGGTGTAACTTTGATTTGATTTGAAGTGTTGGGTTTGGGCTGCCAAAAAGTTGGGGGCGTGGACCTGTGGACAGGGTGTGGCAGAGTGAACCAAACGGGAAGTGGTCAGATGTGGAGAGCTTGTGTTGGGTCTCAACCTGCAGGGTGCAACGGGGGCGCACTTGATGCGGCTCAGTCAGCACATACTTAGGTGGCATCAGCACAAAATCAATGATGGAGCGCTGGGCACTGTCATCAGGTTGACCTGGCGCGGCGGGGCGAACACGTGTGTAGGCGGGCTGGTGTGTGCCAGAGACAAGGCAGGGCATGCGATTGTTGAGGGTGTATAGGCCAGCACTGCGCAAGAAGTCAATGAGAGCAAGGCCTGCAGGGTTGGTCACGGTCTCCCCCCATCGGCCAATGTGCTGGTTGTCTTCAGAAGCAGAGCCCACTCGGCTGTTCAGGTCTCCCATGATCACAACCTCACCGCACTGCTTGAAACGCTCCACATCTGCGGCAAGTTGGTTGTAGCACTCAGTGGCAGCAGCCGCAGTGGTCAAGGCACTGGGGGGCAGGTACACACAGCCAACAAACAAGGGACGTTCCCTCCGGCGGTGGCTGTCAATCTCTAGCCAAATACTTTCAGGGACAGCAGTATCGAAGTGTGCCTTAGTGACAGGTCCCAGCATACGGGAAACATAGAAACCTACCCCCCCCCCCCACCTTGTTGGTCCTGTCTGGGCTTGCTGATGAATGTGTAGCCAGAGATGTCATGTGGCTTGCATTTCCCCTCCCATGTTTCTTTCACCCCAAGGACGTCAAGGTTGAGGTGACGGATGATGGCTTCCACTTCCACTGTTGTAATTGCGCTAAGGCCACATGCATTGACATGTCCCATGTTTACCCCGCCCTGTGTCCATGTTGTGTTAGCCGCTCGCACCAAACCAGCAGCATGCCTGCGGCGCCTACGTGCATCTGCTCGGGCTGCTCGTTGTGCTGGGTTAGTGGGGTTGGGTTGGCGAGGGGTGGTGGCAGGTTGGGATTGTTGGTCTTGGTCCTGGCTTTCAGGTGTTCGGCCTGCATCGGAGGGGGCAAGGGTGGCTCCAAGGGCGATCAATTTATCACGGAGGTTAGAGGGGATACGAGCATTTGCAGGCAGAACATGGCGCAGCGCCTCTGTGACGCTCATCAGCTCAGTGTCATCATCAGTGTAGCACACCCTGTAGTTGTATGGCAGGCTCTCACGGGGGTCTAGGCTGATGACACCGTAGCATGTGCCATGGCCGGGGAACCTCTTGCGCATCACGGTGTTATCAGGGATTCTCTGAGGCAGTTGCTGAGGGGTTGTCTGCGTTGCTGCCTCGGCTGGCAGGCAGGTGGAAGAACGGCAAAATGGATGTTGCTAGTATTGTGCTACCTAGTGTGGTAGAGCTGACGGATGCACGTGGCTCTCCGCCGTTTGCTGCCCTGCCCAGCCTTGTCACTATGATGCAGAGTAGTTCCCTAGCACCAGGTGCCTTTGCCGACATGGCCCGGCACTGCACTGGGCTGCGGCAGCTGATTGTTTCGGATAACCCTAGATGGCCAAACACGAGTTTGCCAAGTGGAGAGTTGCCTAGTGTGCACAGCCGCTGTCAAGGCACTGTCGGCGCTGACAGTGCTCACACGCCTTGATTTCATGCTAGGGGTGCCTGATGAGTTGTGTGCGTTGGTGGATGTGGTAGGCACCCTGCTTCACCACGGTTTTCAGCACCTGGAGGTTTGTGTGTTGGGAGATATCACCATGCGGCTCAGTAGGTTGATGCTGCTGGCAAAGTTGCATGGGCTTCCCAGGTTGGTGATCGATCTTGACCCTGATGCTGCAGATAAGGTTGTGGAAGATGTTGGCTCCTTACTGAGTGGCTTGAGTGGCGTCGATTATGTCACTATCTGTGCACCAGCGCATCATGCGGCTATTTGTATGGATGTGTATAATCTACTCCGTGAGGATGGTGTTTCTTGTCCCAAGCGGTTTTCTGTCCCTAGCTGACAAGCTTCCCAGGCTAGCCGGCATGGCTGATAAGGTTGGCCTGCAATGTCGTGGTGGTCAGCGCAAGTGATGTTGATTGTTTCAAAGCCCTGTTTTGAGTTGTTCGGTGAACAAATTGGGTACTTAAGTATTCTGTGGCATGTTGTACCATGCCTACTGGGTGTGGTGGACTGGGGCCGGTCAGCACCGCCGGCAAAAAAACGGTTTTTTGCGCAAGTTGTGTTGATGGATGGGGTTGGAGTCAAGCTCAGGGTTGACTTCACGTCAGCTCGACATGAGCACCTCAGGGAGCCTTGGTTACCCTGCCCCAGCAAGGTTGAAGTCCTGGAGCAGTGAGCAGGGCCGCAGCGTAGGCTGGTTCGTCTGTGGGTGTGTTGCAGTACACGTCAGTGCAGATTTCGTTGCCGCCAGTGCAGGATGGGAAGTCTCCAGGAAATGGGAAGGTACATGCATGTGCAACATACATTGGCCTTGTACCGCAGACCGATTCTGCATGCGACCAGTTCAGCTCAGTCACTGAGTGTGCTGTTGCGTTTTGTGTCACATGCCCAGCCAGCCAGCCAGCCAGCCAGCCAGCCAGCCAGCCAGCCAGGCAGGCAGCTTGCAAGTGTGATAAGATAGTGAACCATTCCTGTTGACTGGCACAATGCTTGCAAGGTTTGTGTACACAGAGGCTCAAATGTCAGGTTGCTAAACCCCAACCACACCGTGATGGTCCATCATAGTTCATGGCATGAACCACAACTGAGTCTTCCACCACTTGTCTCAGCAGAGCCTGTGGCCCCCTTTCATTAAACATCGAGTTTCTGCTGGTTTTACCGATAAACATCCATACGCACAGTGAACGATGCAGCAGGTAGGTGAGATCGCTTGAACTCGATCGTTTGAAGGCAGCAAATCGTTTTGTCCACAACGCTCAGTACCGCATGTACCACTCTCCTAACGTATGATAGTGCTTGTTACGTATGTGATTTCGTGCTGATGATGTCTGCTGCTGCTGCAGGACACCCCCAAGCAGTCAGCACTGCTGCGCTGCCTATCACGCTTGGACGTGGACACCTGGGCACAGGTCTTGCTGCCCAAGCTGACTGCACAGGGCTCGGCAGGACATGTTGCTCTCACATGCACCCAGCTGCGGGACCTATGCCTTGGCGCGGTGCAGCACATCAACCTCAGCAGTGTGCGGGACAGTGAACTCAGCGATGTGGAGGACTGGACACAGAGCATACACCAGCACTTCAGAAACGTCACAGCAGTGCAGTTGTCTTTGAACGACGATGCCAGCTACCACACAACCCCATACCTTCTGCCAGCACTTGCAAGGTGGGTGCGTTGTGTGAAGCTACAGACAGCTGTGCTGGTATTGTCTTGTGAATGCCCTACTCTTACAGGGGCACTCGGCTGCAGTCGGCCCAGAATACCAAGGTGCCAGTCTTTGTGGATGCTGGCGCACCCTGTTCCATCAAGGACATGCACGATTGTGTGCCTGCCGTGTCCTGTTTGAGATGCTGCCAGTGCATATCCTCAATATCTGCCGGGGGAAGTGGACGGCTCTTCGATCAACACAACATAGGACCGTTTGGGGGCGGGGGGTTCGTCAGGCACTAATGGATTGCGGGGTTTGTGCTGCGTGGTTGATGGCGTCAACCCTTCCATGCGTTGTAGTAAAACAGGTGCTGTTGCACAGCACACTCTGCCAGCTGTGCTGCCTGCCTTCGCCCCCTGCCTGCACAGGCTGCCAAAAATGAACTCTTTAAGCTCAGCGTTGAGGATGACCCTCGCCCATCGGCTATGGGCTCTGTGCTTCACAGCTTGCGCACACAGCTGGCAGGGAGCCTGCGCAGTTTGCACCTGGACCTGCAGCAGAGTTGGGCTGGAGCAGCGCAGGCCTGGAGGGAGCTCGGAAAACATACAGGGCTGACGCAGTTGGTGCTGTCTTTTGACCAAGATGTGAGTCCTGCAGGGCGGTCGTTGGGTGTACTACAGTGTTGTGCTGCTCTGTCGATCATAAATTCAGGCTTGCGCCTGGGGTTACTGTTTGTAGTGACATGAACGCCTGCTGGTTTGTGATGGCAGGGAAGGGGTTGTTCTGGGGCTTTCAGTTTTGCTACAGTGACGCGCCTCTGCATAAGCGCACGCGCACATGCATGTTGAGTTGTTTTAGTTGCATGTGTCATGTCAATGTGACTATGCACCCGATACGGTAATCAGATTGCCAGGATCTACACTGGCCAGTACAAGAAAGCAGTACGGCTTTTAAAAAGTATCTCTTAAGAAGAGAGATGCAAAAAGACATCATGTTCTGTTCTGTGCAGGTTGCGGAGCCCCTTGGTCAGCAGGATCTGCTGCCGCTGGCAAATCTGCACAGCTTGGAGGAGGTGGAAATTTACAGCAGCAGCCAGGACTTCTTCCAGCCTTTGCTGTCCCCGCAGCTTGCAGGTGCCTGGACAGCCCTGACGTCGCTGTGCCTGTCAGGGAGCCCTGTCGCGTCTTTGGCACACGTCGGCCTCTGCACGGCACTGAGGCAGCTGAGTATGGGGTGTCCTGATGGGTCCGAGGAGGAGTTGGGTGCAAGGGAGTGGGCGGCCTTGGAGCAGCTCACAGGGCTTACTGATCTGCTTCTGAACAATGCTAAGCTGCTGTCACCAACGCACGAGTATGGTGATGCTATCAGCAAGCTCACCAGGCTGCAGGTTTTGGGTGCAGCTGTGTGGTCGCAGAGCATGCTGCCTGCTTTAGTTGCCTTTACCCACCTGACAAAGCTTGAAGGTGGGTGGCAGCAGGGCGACAGCATTGTTGCTGGTCTTGTACTGCCCAGCGTGGTGGAGTTGGGTGCGGTATCTGGTAGTCCGCCATTTGCTGCCCTGCCCAACCTTGTCACTGTGGAGCAGTGCAGCTGGTTGTCAACGGACGCATTTGTCAGCATGACACGTTTCTGCACTGGCCTGCGGGAAATCAAGGTTGCGGCCGCTCGGATGGGAGTAACGAGTCTGCCAAGCAATGAGCCGGTGCATGCACGCACAGCCGCTTGGACAGCACTTTCGGCTGTGACCGGCCTGACGTGCCTGGAGTGCATGATTGCTGACCATTATGACCTGGTGGCTGTGGTGGAAGCAGTATGTAGTTTGCTACCCAAAGGCTTTCAACGCCTGGAGGTATTGTTGCTAGCGGTCAGGCCTATGCCGCTCAAGGTGTTGTTGCTCCTGGCCAAGCTACAGGGGTTGCCGGAATTGCTGTTGCACGTTAACTCTTCTACTGCAACTGAAGTTCTGCCGGATGTCGCCTTTGTTTTGATGGCCTTGGCCGGCATCCACAGTGTCAGGCTAAAGGGTTTGGATAGTGACCAGGTAGCCACAGTTATGCGTTCGCGGGACAAGCTGGTGCGGTGTGGTTTGCCATGCCCTGAAAGCTTGACTGTCACGGATTGACGCTTGCAAGGCTTTTCTGGTGGCCTAGGCTGCTCAGTGAGGCTTCACTGGCCCTATGTGTTGACCCAGGTTGTGAAGTTGTGTTATGACAGCTCTCAAACTTTTTTTGCCTCAACCTTGGCGCAACTAGCATATTCCCAGCTGAATGTTGTTGGCAGTGGTGTCATGAGAGAGTTGTGATCCATCCTGGGTGGATTGTCGGCAAGCCGGACTATCCTGTTGGACACACCCTGCAGCTAGGCTGTGGGCGGGGCTGTTGCTCGGCCGCCCAGTCATTTACCCAGTGTGGGTCTTCATGGCTGACTGTTGCACCTTGAGATTGGCGGCCAACCGCAGTGGCGTGACGCTGCTCTGTAAGTGGCATGCATGTGCCTTATTGAGTCAAAGCCAACAGACTCAGCAGAGAGGGTGACGTCACCATAAGGGTGTGCAAATGACGGCAGTGATAGTGCTTGCTCAGCGCATTTGGCACCAGGAATTGGACTTTTGTGTCTTGCTAATACAGCACAAAGGCAGCTCACTGCATGCAGGGCTTGTAAACCTGCGCAGGGGTCCTACACCAATTTGGTGGGCGCACCACGTGACACACTGCGCCTGTGTGTTGAGCACCGTGCCGTTCTGCGTTGGCACTCACAACAAATGAATCCTTAGACACTTGGTTTTGGCTCACTTCTAATCTGGTCACTGCTGCAGTGACACACCTGGTGTCACTGCAGGAGGCAGAACCAGGGGTACTCAGGGGTGTGCCTTTTCAAGGTTTTTGGGGTCCGTGAAAGCAATTTCACTGAAAATTGAAAATTACTGAAAATTTCAGCTTGAAAGTGAAACAGTGAAACGCTAGACAGCAGGCAGCAGCAGCTGCTGCAGATCACTTGTGGTGCGACCTCAGCTGGCTGCTTCCAAGGCTGATTAGGGTCTGCCTTGATGGGGAAGGCCCTTCATAGTAATGTTACAGTGTCAAAAGTAGTGTCAGGCCCTTGTAGAGGGTGCACCAGCTGCTGCAGCAGTGCCCCAGCACTCCCAGACCACCCTTGTCACCTTTTCACATAGACAAGTGGGGTTTGGGGTTGTGAAATTTTCATTGAAATTTCACTGAAATTTCACAGGTGAAAATTCGAAAAAGTGAAACGGCACACCCCTGGGGGTACTAATACTATAACAGTTATAGTATTAGTACCCCTGGCAGAACCCCAAACCTTGTTTCACGAGAGCTTCCTTCAAATCATAGCACTCCTCCAAGTGCAGACATTACTGAGCTCAATTCAGGAGAGACAGTCAGAAATTCACAGCCACAGCCCTGCAACCAGCGAAACATGCAGGTGGGGCTTTTGAAATGAACATGATCGAGTAGCTGGTTGCTTTGAAGAGGGCGCCTGGATCAGTCCTCTAACAACCGCGCAGTCATGCCATTATCGCCCTTGCCATGTTAACGTTTAACTCAAAGGCATTGGTGCCGACCTAGTGCTGTGTTGCTGCATGTTGCTGCTGTAGGACAACCCCCACCCCTCAGCCCTGCTGCGGTGCCTATCACGCTTGGACGTGGACACCTGGGCACAGGTCTTGCTTCCCAAGCTGGTAGCCCAGGGCTCAGCAGGCGATGCTGCCCTCACATGCAGCCAGCTGCGGGACCTATGCTTTGCTGCTGTCCAGCACATCAACCTGAGCAGTGTGCAGGATGATGAGCTCATCCATGTGGAAGACTGGGTGTTGACGATCCCTCAGCACTTCCAGAACGCAAAGTCAGTCCAGCTGCTGTTGAACGATGAGGCCAGCTACCACAGAGCCCCATACCTGCTGCCAATGCTCGCCAGGTGGGTGCTGACTGTGGATTGAGGAGGGCATCAGCTGTACTCCAGCACCAATACATGTCCTATAACTAGCTGCACTACAGTACTGCCTAGGTACCGTTCAGCAGCTGAGCACAGCCCGCCCTGCTGCAGGGTACTGTCCATATCAACAGTGCAGGACTGTGCTGATGCTGTGGAAGTTTGTCAGCACACACTCTCAGAGTCTGCATGCTGTTGATTTGTGTGCTGCTCATGGAGGCACACAGCAGTGAGCTGCTTTACTGTCAATCACAGCTCTAGTCAGGAAACGGGAGACAGCCATGTACTGTCCAGCACACTCGATCAACATGTGCCTCTTCGCTCTGCCACTGTCACTTGTTACTTTCATCGCACAGGCTGCCCAAGCTGGACATTGCCAAGCTGAGGGTGGAGGGCGATTTACGCCCCATGTCTATGGGCACAGTGCTGTACAGCTTGCGCACACAGCTGGCAGGAAGAGTGTGCAGCCTGCACCTGGACCTGCGGCAGAGCTGGGCGGGAGCAGCGCAGGCCTGGAGGGAGCTGGGCAAGCATACCGGGCTGACCAAGCTAGTGCTGGAGTTCAGCGTCGAGGTGGGTTTCAACAGGACGGTGATTGGGTGACACCATCTGCAAGCAGGCCTGCTGTCTTTTTGTCTCAAATGTGCGGTACATGTCCTGTACCCGTTGTTGTTATACCGTTCATGCTCTGCATGGTTGTGGCGACTTGCCAGGTCGGACCTGGAAACGCTGGTTGGCTACAGCACTTGGGACACTCAATCAATGCCAGTGCCAACTTCATGTTGTGTTGTCTGGTTGTTTGTTGTCCTGCCATGCTTGCAGGTGGCAGCACCCCTTGATGAGCACGATCTGTTGCCATTGGCAAGCCTGCACAGCTTGCAGGAGCTGAAGGTTAAGCAGTCCAGCAAGCTTTTTTGCCAGCCTTTGTTGTCTGCACAGCTTGCCGGTGGGTTGACCTCCCTGACCAGCCTTTTCTTGTCAGGATGCCCAATCCATTGTCTAGAGCATGTCAGCAGCTGTGCAGCTCTGCGGGAGCTGGTGATGGAGTGTCCCGGGGGGTGGCGGGACGAGTTGAGTGCCGATGAATGGGCAGCTGTGGGTGAGCTCACCGGGCTTGTTGACCTGCAGCTGTACAATGCCGAGTTTCTGACCCCCACGGACGAGTGCTGTGCGGCTGTCAGCAAGCTCACCGGCCTTCAACGCTTGGGTGCATGGAAGTGGTCGGCGGAGATACTGCCTGCTTTGACTGCATGCACCCAACTGACCAACCTGAGCGGCGGGTGGTATTTGGATGGCATCGGTGCTGGTGGTGTGTTGCTCCCCAGTGTGGTGGAGTTGGGGAAGACATGCGGCAGCCCACGCTTTGCTGCTCTGCCAAACCTCGTCATTGTGCAGCAGTCTGATGGCCTGTCAGCAGATGCTTTTGCCAGGATGGCACTGCACTGCACTCGGCTGCGTGAGCTCCTGGTTACACCCTCCCCCAATGGTGCGACTTTTGCACGCACCGAGCCAGAGCGTGCTCGCATGCCGGCCTTGAAGGCACTGTCGGCCCTGACAGGCCTAACAAGCCTGGACTGCGTAGTTGTCAAGTCTGTTGACCTGATGGCTGTTGTAGATTTGGTAGGCACGTTGCTGCCCAAGGGCTTTCAGCGCTTGAGGGTGGGTCTGACAACATACAGGCCTTTTGGTGTCATGATGCAGCTTGCAAAACTGCAGGGGCTGCCTGAGTTGCAACTGCATGTCAGGTCTACCTCTGATGTTATCGAACGCTCAGGCGATGTTTTGTTCTTTTTAAGCGCCTTGAGCGGCATCCGCAGGGTGGAGGTCATAGGATTGAAGAGTCAAGGTGTGGATGCATGGCTAGCGGCTCACCGGAAGCTTGAAGAAACTGGCTTACCCTGCATACATAGCCTCTCTGTGGAAGCTGATGCAGCAACCTAATCAGGCTGATGCAGCTTGTATGGCAGTGTTTCTACTGCCGCTGCCGTGCCACGATAGGAACAGGCTGTTCCTACCTTGTCCACAGCAGGTCCCTGTTCATCTGAACAACAACTGGGCATGTGGATTTGGCTGTGAGTTGCCTGTATTGTCATCAATGTATTGTTGTTGATGTGGGGAGCGGTAATCTGGGCATCCAGCTGTGCAGTTGTGCGGGCTGTGATACATGGTGCTTTGCTGGTGTGAACATTGATGTGCTGCTCAAATCGCTTGGAGTGTTCAGACGTCTCCCACAACAGCAACTGGCTGTGCTCTGGTCGATTGGTTGTAGCAGTGCCAGCGTGGCTACAGCCAAGCATGATGTTTGTGCCACAGGCAAAGGCATGTGATGACGCATTGTTGGCAAAGTGTGTCTGCTTGTTCCCGCATAGCGTGCACGATGATTTGTGAGCCAGTGATCACTTGAGTCCCCTTGTTTGATGGTAGTGTTCTATGAGCCTACTTTGGCTCTTGGAAGGGTTGTCAGGCGTGACGTTGTCCAAGGTTCACCCATCAGGGCCATCACCCGCCTTGCTCGTCAGAGAGATGAGCCGATTGATCGCCTCTTGTAACTAACACAAAGGAGCTTTGTACCCCAACTACTGCAGGTCAGTGAAGGCGCCGAGAGTAAAGGGGTAGAGATCACTGCATTCAATGCAAGTTGATGGTGATTGGCTGGGGCGGGAACCAACTTGGCAGCATTGTGACAACTTGCAGCAAGAGAGCCAGATTGCAACATGGCGTCCTACTGCATGGCAGGATACCACAACATGATGCCGAAAAACCCATTCTAACCACCTTCCTGGAGCAGACACCAGTGTCCTACAGCTGTCACAGCCAGTGACAAGCAAGCTGAACTAGCTGGTGTAGCTGTCCAGGCTCTGCACAATTGAAAGCAAGCAGCATGACACCAGCACATGACCAGTTCGAACATAGGCAGCAAATCGCTCGTCATTGAGTCGCCAACAGATGAGCCTCGCCTGCAGGTAGACCAGTCCCGTTGATCACAGCACACATCTTATACAACATGAACAAGTCCACACGCAACGTCAGTACCAACAGCACTCTCCATGTCTGCAGTGGCTTCACCCAGCCCATCTGACTGCCACAACCAGCCTGGCCGGGCCACACAGCCTGGCCGGGCCACACAGCCTGGCCGGCCCTGCTACTACCATAACTACTATTACAACTGATACATGGAGTCATTGCCAAGCCTACACCCGCTGTCAGTAGCCACACAAGGCTCACAGGGTAAAACAAGCACAACACAAAGTCAACGTCAAGAGTTTGTGTCGATAAGGGCAGGTGACTCACTCTGTCTGATACACCACTGCACACGTGCATGACATACAAGCTTGAGGCTCACGCTGCCACTGAGACAAGGCAGCAGCCCAACACCCCAACTTCAGGGATACTACTACTACTACAAAAATTACGATTGATAGACCCCTTCATCTCTGATAGACCTGACAGACCTGATCAACCCCCAAATTTCTGCCTTCCCAACTAACGACAACCCCAGGCTGAGCTTCACTGCATTGTGGTCCCCAGCTGAGCAAAGCCGCAAATGGACTGGTCACTAGTGGTGCTTGCGGCTGCCAGCTGTGACAGGTGTGGCGCAGCTTATGATAGTGCGTTGGCTGCTTGGCCACGCTGGCCTGCCTTGCGCCATCCCCACAGACCAGACTGGTCGCCAGTGCAGCCAGGGTTCAGAAACGGCATGCAGCAAAAAGCAGATAGGGTGGCAACAGAGGAGCAGAGGATGTCAGATGTTGACATGCAGGTTCCTGATGCCATACTGGCAGCTTACTGAAAAGCCCCCTTGTGCTCGCATCGCTACCAGCCTAGTACCGTATGCAGGCAAATGGTCCAAGTTGCTTGTGTATGCCAGGCCCTGTATGTCAGGCCAGACGCCGCGTCTAGACGCCGCGTCTTGTATGCAGTAGTATATGAACACCGCTCTGATCTGAAGGACGAAGGACTGCGGCAGTCATTCTTGGCACGTCCTGCTGGTACTGCCATAGCCTATGGCGTGCAGCATTGTCAGTGTCAACAGTTGCCGCTAGCCAACACGCCACCCTGCATTGACTGCAGGTGCACCAAACAAACTCACCCAGCCACTGCGTGTGTTCCTTGCATGGCTGCCATTGTCTGAGTGTGGAGGGTCTTCATGCAGGCACACCCAGTCATCCTCATCAACCAAGCTGGAGTCACCTGCACATCAAGATTATGTTGTGGTCACCACATGCGCCATCATTGCTACCGATGGGGTAAAGACAATTGGGATGTACAGACAATTGGGGTCCCCACATGGTGTGTGCAAACAATCTTGGTAGTGCACCCACACAAACAGTGATCCTTGATCAAAATGGTTGACACTCGTCCATATGCATGTTTTAGGGTTTTGAACACCCTGTGCACCGCATCGAATTGATGATATCATCAATTGAGTGATGAAGCACACTTTCAGGATCATGGCATTATGTGCATGTGAAAGCTGATAGTCTTGCCCTCACAGTTCCCACCCTTTCAATGCCTCCGGCGGCCCCTGCCATCCCCACTCCCTGCACCTCTGCCCTGACTAGGGACATTGTGAGTACCCCCCTGCAGTCTCCCTCACCTGCCGCCACAGCCTCTGTGTCATCCAAATTGCCTGATTTGATACTTGTCACCCTCCCTCTCTGCAGCTCCTGCAGACTGCTTCCCAGCCTCCTCTCCCCCCCGGTTGCTGCTGCTGTCCGACAGCTGGAATGATTCCAGCCTTACTAAGATAACTCCGTTGCTGTGCTCCCCTGCCCCCACCAGCTCTGTATCACGGATACACATGGCTTGACGCAATGAATACCCCCATCGCATGCACACACCCCATTCAGTCACTCTCACCTGCTGCCACAGCCTCTGTGTTGTCCAAGTCGCTTGCATAATACTTGTTACTCCCCTCAACTGCGCCTCCTGCTGACTGCTTGCCAGCCTCCTCCCCCTCCCCGCCTGCTGCAGCCGCTGCCGCTGTGATGCAGGCCTCATAGCTAAACTCAGGGGCACAGTCACTGTAGAAGCTGCTGTTCAGACCATCCTGAGAAGCAGCGCTGCTAGCAGACAGCCTGTTGGACACATAAGCCGATGTAGGAGACACCACCTCCAGCCCTGCAACCTGGCCCCTGGTGTGGCCAGCAGTGTGCTGGTCCAGGAGTGCTGCGGTGTTTTCAAGAGTGCTGCCCCCTGATGTGGCTGCTGTGGTGAGAGTCACAGCGGCTGTGTAGCCAAAGGTGGCATCAACAGTGCTCGCTGCTGGTGTTACTGTTGGTGCTGCTGTTGGTGTTGTTGGTGCAATGGCAAAATGTGCAGCTGCTGCAGGACATAAAGGGTGGAGGGCAGGCGCAGAAGTGTAGGCAGGGGGCCAGCAGGGACAAAGAGTGTTAGACAGACATGGTTGCTGTGTTAGCTGCAGAGACAGGTGTGGGGCCAGCGGTGCTGCCTGCAGCTCAAGCTGTTTTTGCTCCTGTTGGTGCGTTGGCAGCAAACTGCGCAGCTGCTGCTGCAAGGGAAAGCGGATGGACCAGGGACACAGGGGTGCAAATGAATCCACAGGCGGTGACACAATGCTTTGGTTTGTTTATGTGATTTTGCTGTGTCTTGTGCGGCACGCCCCCTTTCCTCCTTCACCCAGCCTCAGGCCACGTGTGGCCCACCCTGCTGCTGTTGAAGCGCACATCATGCTGCTAGCAGAACCAGGCCTGGATGTGGTCAAAAGCCCACCCTGCATAGGAATGCCCCCCCCCCCCCCCCCCCCCCCAGGCCTCAGCGCCTGGCACGCTGCGCAGGGAAAGCCCCCCTCCTCCCCCCCCCCCCCCCCCCCCCCACTGGTGGGGCCGCCACCCTGCAATGAAAACCTTCCCTTCTCGCCTACAACAGCTGCAGTCCAGTTGCGCCATACCTGCTGCTGCTGCTGCTGCTGCTGGTGTGTACACGGGGCTGCCAGGCAGGGGTGTGACTGCAGCACGGCCCCGCAGGTGCAACCCCCCCCCCCCCCCCCTGGTCTGAATATATGTGTGCCGTACCTGCTGCTGCTGGTGTGTACACGGGGCTGCCAGGCAGGGTGGTGATGACGGCACCACGTCCCTGCAGTGCTGCCAGCTGCTCAGTGAGAGACTCAAGGTAGCCCTGGGCATACTTCAGCTGGACCTGTGGAGCACGGGCCCGGGGGGGGGGGGGGGGGGGGGGGGGCTGTGTGAGTCACTGCAGGTAGCTGGTGATGTTGGTAGGTAGGAGCGCGGCCCAGGCGGGGTGGGAGGGGGGGGGGGGGGGGGGAGTTTCTACCTAGAGCATGTGTACGGCTGGGGAGTATGGCGGGTGAGGCCTGGAGTGGGTTGGGTGGTGTTGGGTGATGGGTGGGGGAGTGGAGAGGGGGGGGGGGGGGGGGGGGGGGGGGGGGGGGGGGGGGCACACTGGTGACCTTGACCGTTGACCTTTGATGCGCCACAACTACAGTAGAACCGCTTTCTTACCTGGTTCACATCACAGCTACCACATCTCTTTAAAGGCTGCTACAGAAACAGATGCATGCATATGAGCTGTTTCTGTCGTGCTGTGCGTGCACACACCTGGGCCATGTGCTTCTCCATTCCAGACTCCATTGTCCGCAGGCTGGCTTCGAGAGCCTGCACCCGCAGCCTTTGGCTCGATATTTGAGCTTGGATTGCTGCTGCTGTCATCCTGGCAGTCACCATTTCGCCAGAGTTCGGTCCCTGCTGTTGTGAGCTGCTGCCTGTCTGGGACTGACTGCTGCCAGTAATTGCACGGGCTTCCGAGGCAGGTCGAGATCGTAAGAATATCTGAAAGACGTTTACACGGTTACGTGCGTTTCTGCGTCGACAATGAGCGCTTCCTGCTGCTGCTTTTTGCTACAGTCCTGACTCCCAGTCAGCAAGACGGGTTTGTGGGCTATATCTTAGGAAGGCACCACAAACGGTATGATTGACGAGGGCTTGTATATCACCGTGCTTTGCACGCCATCGCGCGACGTCTCCTGAAATTCGGTCCAACCCAGAGTGCGGTGGACGTTGTTGCTGGCAAGCTGAAAGCAACACAAACGTTTCTGGAGAACGAACATCACACTGGTCAGCTTGTTGCAACGTGATGCCCACACCACGTTGACTTTGTTTGACCGCTGTAGCCAGTAGGCAGTGGGATTGGAATCTTCCCTGTGGGCGTCTGCAGCAGCTTTTCTGCTGAATTCTGCACTGCTGACAATAACTACCACCGAAATGACTATGGTCGGCACTGCCATGGCCTGCTGCCGCAGCCTCTTCTTGCCCCTTCCCATTATGTCGAGCAGCAATCAAAATATTATGTTCAAGGGTGTTCAAAGGAAGGAAGCCTAGGATAGCTGTGTTGCAAGTTCAGTCGCTGCATGTTTCAGCAGCTGTGCTATCATTCGAGGGGAAAATCGAACAGAGCTTGCAACCTGAACCCAGTGCACAACAGCCACCCAACCAGAGCTGCGACCCACGCCAAGCCAAACTACATCACACATTTTCATAGCTGCAAGCAAAATCTCACTCAAACTCCCAACCCTGCAGACGTAGCACTCACATCTGGCCCCTGCGTATCTGCTCATCAAGCACATCTGCATCCAACTGCCCCGGCAACCGCTGCACCCCAGGGTTGAATACACTGTAGGCGGATGCCTCTCCCTCCTTCTTTTGACCCAGGTGTGTAAATATCGTGATAATGATAGCCATCAAAATGTACACGGGACCCAGGTCGTAGTAGGACGCCAGCTTTGCGCCTGCCAGCACAGCTGCAAGGACCAGCAGCCGTGCTGGGCCTATTTGGAACAGCCACACCAGCAGCAGCTCCGGCGCGTTGCACTTGTCCTGCACAGAAAAGGCAGGCAGGCAGGCAGGCAGCCGGTGAGCCACTCCTCTATGCAACTGCACCAGCCCCCCTTCCCACAAACAGGCGCCAGGCTGTAAGCTCGCCTTCGTCCTCGTCACGAAGGGCACCTAAACCCGTATCCATACAGCTAAGACCCGGTCTTCTCAGAAAGACTAGGCCCACCTGCAGGAACTGCGCCAGCCACTTCCCCCAGCGGCGGGCGTCAAGTTGCAAACCACAGCTCCCCTTCGTGGTCCTCAGTCAGGCCAACCACTACCCCCCCCCCCCCACACACACACACACTCTGAGCCCAAACCCAAATCAAGCATACCTGCAGGAACTGCCCCAGCCACTTCTCCTAGCAGCATGCATCAGGCCGCAAGCTGAACCGCAGCTCCCCTTCGTCCTCGTCACTCAGGCCAACCACAAACCATCAAACATACCTGCAGGAACTGCGCCAGCCACTGCCCCCAGCGGCGGGCTTGAAGCCGCAAACCACAGCTCCCCTTCGTGGTCCTCAGTCAGGCCAACTACTACCCCCCCCCTCTGAACCCAAACCCAGAGCAAGCATACCTGCAGGAACTGCGCCAACCACTTCTCCCAGCGGCGTGCATCCGGCCGCAAGCTAAACCGCAGCTCCCCTTCGTCCTCGTCTGGGAGGTCGACGCCTGCTGCCTCTGCCGCTGCTCGCTGCAGCCGCTCGCTGGGCGCCTTGCGCTGTGGCATGACGAGCAGTACATCTGCGCGTGTGAGCACACCAAAAGACACGACAATGGAGTTGGGCGCAGTGGCGGTCAGGTTTTGTGGTGGTGTTGCGGGCTGAAGGAGGCCCCCTGCCATTTTCTATCAAATCGCTTCCATGCCTTGTCAACCTCAACTTCACGAGATTTTTGACTGCGAGCGTTGAAGAGTAATGGTTCGCTGCTGCTACTTGCTGATGCCTTGCGCTGTTGCATGGCTGGTAACACGTTTGTGGGGCCATGCACACGCAAACTTGCATGTTGGCTTGTAAACACATGAGTAACGTGACATGCAGCATACGCTGGCACCACTGCTGCGATGTGCTGCCCTGCCCTGCCCTGCCCTGCGCTGCACAGCACACATACAGCAGAATTCAAGCAACACAGCAGCTGCTGGCTCAGGGTCAGGGTGGGATGCTACCCACCTCCTTCTGCTAGCTTGACAGTCGGGCGATGGCTGCTCCTGCTGCTGGGTTCGTCTGCTGCTCGTAAGACGGTGCTGCCCTTCAGCACCAGTTTGAACTTGTCGGGTGGCATGCTGAGTGCCTCAGACGCCTGCTGATACAGCTGCTCCACCTGCAAGACCCAGACCCAACAGATGTTGCAACTGCACAGGTGTACCCTAAAGGCTGGCTATCGGCAGGTACGCCATAACTTACGTCTGCTGGTGAGCTGGCGACCTGCAGCGCATGCACAGCTCCAGCAACTGTGCGCAGCTTGACCTGAGGCATGGCTCAAACCGCCTGCCAACTGAAGGCCAGGTGCTGGGGTGTGCTGGGGCTGCAGTTTGCTTTTATGATGTTTATTTTGAATGTATGCGAGGATACGGTAAAGAATGTCAGCCAGATGCCGAGGATGGAGGACCAGGATGGAATTGGCTCAGCAGTGCTGTTGGTCTGGATCGAAATGTGGCGTTGAGAGCCAGCGTGCTCCTGAACGCATCAAAGTCATGCCAGAAAAACATTGTTGATAATCCCGGAGCCTATGCTTCCCAAAACTCGACCGTGTTATTTTGTCCCGACCTGACTACACACCCGACTGGCAGACCTTCGCAAAGGACGTACTACGGGGTTCAAGCCCGATCAACGCGCATCACTCAGGCAGGCGCGCAGTACTTTGGCGGCCAAGGCGTAATTTCGTCAATCATCTGCACTCAGCACATGTGAATCAAGTTCTTGCACACTCCTCCTTATCAACGCCTGCATTATGGTGCAGCAAGATACTGTGGTTGCAGCTCTGTCAGCTGCCGCAGCTGGGCTGTCGGTGGCAAGCCTGACAGCAGCATACCTGGGTGCCTTCCCCCGCCGGAGATATGACCCCAACGTGAGTCAAGCACACGAGCCGGGGTGTTGATCATGCATGCCTCAACGTTTTTAAATGTCTTGCATTCTATGTAGCAAGTCAGCAACTATAATTGTTTGCAGCACAGCCCTAGAAGCTGTGCAACACCCTGGCAGTGCTGCTGGTGCATTTTGGTGTGCTGCTGTCTTGCATGCAGCACAAGGCTATCTCGGAGCAGCATCCTTGAGCTATGTTCACAACTCATGACTGCAACGGGCAGGGTAGTGACCTTGGTCTGCATCTATCCATGCACTGCTGCCAACCTCACATTGCTGCCACCACAGCTCCGCGCCGAGCACCCCATGCACAACCACTCCCGTTTGCCTGTCCTCCCACCAACCCCTCACCGTTGACCACCATCCCTCACCGTTTCCCGCCAAAAATCCTGCAACTCTGCACCACAGGTGCTGGGCCCTGATGTCGAGTACATCATCAGCAGGGCGCAGGCAATCCAGCAGGGCAATGACAGCAGTGTGCTGACAGCGGAGCACCTGCAGCAGGCAATCAGCAGCCTGCAAGGTGGTGCTGGTGCTGGTGCTGGCGATGGGGGCTTACCAAGGAGGACCTGGAAGCCACCATGAAACAGATGCTGATGGTGAGCAGGGGTGTGTGTGTGTGGGGGGGGGGGGGGGGATCCAAAACATGGTGGTGTTTTGTGTTTTTCTGGGGTAAGGGAGGGACACATGTGGCCAGCGTGCATTTGGGGGGGGGGGGTAGATGAGGGAAGGGTGTGCGTGCTGAGGCCGGGTTGTTTGACCGCGGAGCACCTGCAGCAGGCGTTCAGGGGCATGCCAGGCCGGGCTGGTCCTGGGGCTGGCGAGGGGGGGGGGGGGGGGGGGGGGGGGGGGGGGGGGGGGGGCTTACCAAACAGGATCTGGAAGCCACCATGAAGCACATGCTGATGGGGAGGGGGTGGAGGAGGGGAGGAAGGGAGAGAGGGAGAGAGGGAAAGAGCAATGGTGGTTGAGGTGGTGTTTGAGTTGGCATGGGGGGCTTGGTAGGGAAGGGGAGTGTGTGTGTGGGGGGGGGGGGGGGGGGGGGGGGGGGATGGTCGCTGCAGTCAGTGACTGCGGCCCTAGAGGGCTTCACAGCCCTGATAGCAGCAATTTCTTTGATAGCAGCAATTGTGATGCAAGACAAGCTCTGGTCGAGTCAGCAATTGCAACGTTGGCAGCTACTGGGTTCAACTCAAGTAGACAGCTGGTGTCATGTAAAGCCGACAACTGACAATCACTCTCAGGTGCATCAGGCTGATGCAGAGCCTCTAGGACTGCTTTGATGAACCATCGGCCGACCACCCTGCATTGCTGACCCCTTCCTCCTGCTGCTGCCTTTTTTACGTATTTACAATACAGCCGCAGGCCCCTGATGCTGGCGAGCAGGTTCTCGATTGTTTGACCAACGACCTCACACAGGCACCCCCCCCCAAACACACACAAACACACATTGCTGAACAGCCTCCCTCCCCCTTCTGCTGCCTGCCTCTTTTTACGTGTTCACCCAACAGCCACAGGCTTCTGATGCTGGCAAGTCAGTGCTGCACCGTTTCACCAACGACCTGACACTGGCCACCCCGCTCCGTCCGGCGCATTGCTGAACACATACATTACTGACACCCCCCCCCTCTGCATTTGTGTGTGCTTCAACAGCCGCAGGCCCCTGATGCTGGCGAATCAGTGCTGGACCGTTTCACCAACGACCTCACTCAGGCAGCCCGCCGCAACCAGCTGGACCCCCTGGTGGGGCGGGACGGGGAGCTGCGGCGCTTGACACACATACTGCTGAGACGCACAAGAACAACCCTGTGCTGGTGGGAGAGCCAGGTGTGTTGAGTTTTTTATTGTAGGCTTGGGAACGTGCAGACACAGCTAACAGCTTCTTATTACCGGGACAATCCTGTGCTCGCGTGAGGTTTGACTCTAAAGCCAGGTGTGCGTTGGTGGCAGGGTGCCGGTGAGTCCGCCGTAGTTCTGTTTTGGCCATTGTCCAGTGCCTACGGCGTGCTGCACTGCCTGCTGCTGTTTGCAAGCTTGACAGATGATTCGCCGCTCAGTGAATCGGCAGTTGTGCGTTAGCTGTGCCTGTCCCTGTCATCGCTAGGTGTGGCCAAGTGGAAGATTCTCAAGGGTCTATCACATCATTTGTTACGGTGCATTCAAAGCGCTGCGTGTCTGCCACCATACTCCAATCAGATTGTTGTGTCTCTGTGATCTTGTAGGTGTGGGCAAGACGGCCATCGTTGAGGGTCTGGCGCAGCGCATTGTTGCTGGTGATGTTCCTCCGGGGTTGATGGGCTCACAGCTGTTGGAGCTGGACCTGGCTGCACTAGCAGCGGGCTGCATGATGCCTGGAGAGTTTGAGGTAAGTTTTTTCCGTGGACGGTGCATGTCGCACTCTGCATGTGTATCACAGGCATCGTCGGGTCTACAGGCGCAATGATACCTCTGTAGCTAAATTGTGAGCTGTTCCGGCCCAGGAAACCAAAACGATGGAGTAGGTAACGATATGCAAACAATCCACACTGGGGGGGGGGGGGGGTGCTGGACCTGGCAGCACTGGCAGCTGGCTGCATGATGCCTGGAGAGTTTGAGGTGAGGCTGGGGTTGGGCTGATGATTTGTGTATCAGTGGCTGGAGGCCGTGCATGTGCTTGTGGCTGGCTTCTGCTGGAGGGGCGAGGGGAAAGGGTGACGCCACCTCCTGACAAGTTACCAAACCCTCAAGAACAACACGCCACCCTGCTCAAAGTCATGCACTGTCGCCTTGACCTGCTGCTGCTGCTGCTACTGCTGCTGTTGCTGTTGTTGTGTCACAGGAGCGCCTCAAGGCTGTGTGCAATGAGGTTGCTGACAGCCCCCGCAAGATCATCCTGTTCATTGACGACATCCACAACCTGGTGCCCAACGCAGCACAGCAGGTGAACAGCACGGGTGGCGCTGTGTGGTAGCTGCTTGAGCTCCGGTTGTCTAGCCAATGCTGCCATTTTCAAACAGTGTTGCTGGGGGCCTTTGCACGCAAGTGTGTTGCTCCATGCCTTATGAGTCTTATTTGGCTCCAGAAAGGGCGAGGTGGCGAGGCCCTGCATTAACTTGGAGTAGTAGCCGTAGTAGTAGTATTGCTGCTAGGCGCTCTCACCTGAGGTGCAGGCTTGCAGCCAGTAGTATGATTGCCAATTAGGGCATGCTTTGCCATGGCGGCAGTCTATGTGTCTTGTATAGAGTGATGATGGCTGCACCGTGCAGGCTGACTGCACATGGTGCTGTCATAAAACCAGTGGTTGACCGTCAACGGCTGCATGGCGCACACTCTGTTGCTGCTGCCACAGGGTGCCTCCATGTTCGACGGGTCCGCCATCCTCAAGCCCGCCCTCGCCCGCGGCCAGCTGCGCTGCCTGGGCTGCAGCAGCCCCGACAAGTTCAAAAAAACAATCGAGAAGGACCCAGGACTCGAACGCAGGTTCCAGCTGGTCTCGGTCGACCCTCCCAACATCGAGGCCGCAACATCCATCTTGCGAGGCCTGAGACCGCGGTACGAGCACCATCATGGAGTGACGATCACGGAGTCTGCGCTGCTGGCAGCTGCGAAGCTGAGTTCGCGGTACATCAGCGGACGGCACTTGCCGGACAAGGCAATCGACTGCCTCGATGAGGCTGCTGCACAGGTACGGGTTCACTGCGTTTTCGTTGGTTTGGTCGGTCAATGCACCACACGGCTGTAACAGCAGCGCCTCACGCCCTTGCATGTACCAGCCCGACTGGCATATCAGCACACGGTCGCCTCGTTGCCATGATGCTGTGGTAGGGATGTCCTTGAACAGCTTGTGTCCGCGGACATAAGCAAGTAGTAAGGCTTACTCAGTTTCTATGTATGATTTTATTAAAACGGTATTGGTTCTAAGTCTGTTTGCCGTTTGTGCTGACCAGGTGAAGATGGAGGCTGGGTCTGCCCCAGAGCTGCTGGATGCTCTCAACAGGAAGATTGCAACACTCAGGTGCGCGTCGTCTCGTGCTTTGTGGGCACCTGTGCTGCTGTTGCCGCATCCTTGTAAATGCACACTCTGGCCGGAGGGGGGGGGGTGTGGCGGCAGGCGATGCTTTGAGGGACAAGGATGTCACCCACGCATCGTCGCTGCACCCTTGCCCTTGCTACAAGCTATCGACGTTTTGTTCGTTGCTTGCTTTCCCTGCAGGACTGAGGAGGCCCAGCTGGCTGAGCGTGCTGGCGAGGCATCCGCCAGCAGCCAAAAAGCAGGCAGCTTCATGTCGGCCCTGTCACGCAACAGGAGCGGGCCCAACAAGTGAGTCATGTTGGATTGTCACCCACTGGATCCATTTGGATCCTTGTATTGAATTGGTCTGCACAGCCAGCAACGCTGAACTATTATTGCTCTGCCTGGGCTTGGCATACCCGTTCCTGACTCTCAGGGAGGTTATCCACACCCTAGTCATATCGATCACTGAGCTGGCAGCCACTCTTGAGCATAGTTTTCAATGTATGGTGTTTTCAATGATGTTCTGTTGATGGTTTTGAGCCATAGGGGTCTTCACCTCAAATCACCGAATGGTACTGGGTGTCTCAATGCGTGGCGTTGTGCCACTGCCACTGCTTTCTGCTTTACAGGGACTCCACAGCAGCTGCGTGTGATTGTCCATGGCTGCTTTTTAGAAATGTGTGTCTTCACCTCAATTCACCAAATGGTACTAGTTGCCTCAACAAATATGATGGTGCCACTGCCACTGCTTTCTGTTTCACAGGGACTCCACAGCAGCTGCATGTGCCAAGGCTGTGCGTGCCCAGCTGGCGGAGCTAGAGGTGCAGCAGGCTGAGATGGATGCTGAACTGAAGGCGGAGCAGGAGGTTCAGAACAAACTGGCAGGACTCAGGTGTGTTGGCTAGGTTTCAGGGAGGAGGGCTAGCTATGCTGCAATTACATATGTATGGATTCAGTGGCTTGGCGCCTTAGCGGGGGTTTGGTTTCGGCAAGAAGTGGGTGAAGGCCAGGCGGCTTTGCTTGTCAAGGGCGGCAGAGCTAGACGTGCAGCAGGCCCTGATGGATGCTGAACTGAAAGAAGATCAGGAGGTGCAGAACAAACTGGCAGGTATCAGGTGTATGAACAATGCTTCCCACGTATGCTCAGGTTGTGGGGGGTCTAGGGTTTACTACAGGGGGGTCGGCTTGCTGAGTTATTGGTGATTTCAACAGGGCAGCTGGGGCATTTGCAGCTTGAGTTGGGAGGGCTGCAAGGCTTTGATGCATGCAGAGCGCACGGTAGAGCAGGAACTGGTACAATTCAACCTGGCATCGCTGCAGCTGCTGCTGCTCATTTTGTACTGGTACTGCTGCTGCTGCTGCTGCTGCTGCTGCTTCTGTTCTGTGTAGGAATGAGGTGATGCGGCTGCGTTTCGAGGTGAACTACCTGTCCCGCAGTGACTCAGGGCCAGATGGGCCGGATGAGGAAGAAGTGGAGGAGCTGGAGGAGAGGAGCAGCAGCTGGAGGAAGCGGAGGAGGCACTCAAGGTGTGTTATATAACATTTCAATTTATTTTACTTCTTATGATGTTGCATAGCTCTCAATGGTGTTATCATAACGTCAATTCTGCCTGAAGAGAGAAAGCAGCAGCTGGAGGAAGCTGAGGAGGCACTCAAGGTGTGTCATGTAACGTTTCTCATCATGTAACTAATCTCTTAGTAATGATGATGATCTTGTAGCACTCTTGGGTATGATGTCGCAACATCTTTCTTGCATCACACAATCCTGAAATGATTCAAGCAACTATGACATTGAGACATTTCAATCTACGCGCTGGGACATCCGGCAACTGCAGAGGCTTGTGGACATGGTTAGATGCACATGTGTTTGGAGCCGCCTTGCATGAAGAGTGCCACAGCATGAAGATACAGCATCTGATCAATCATGTTACCTCTGCACTGCAGGCTGCTGAGGCTGCTGCACCTGCAGCCCTGCATAACTAGAAGGGGCGAGTTGATCTCACCTTGCATAGTGCATTGTTGCACGATTCAGTCTTGGATCCCTTTTGTGCCTGTGCCCTTCAGGCTGCTGAGGCTGCTGCGCCTGTTGGTCGCCACACACGCTCACTCATGGTGACAGACTCTGACATCGCACGAGTCATCAGCAAGGTACGCTGGGAGGGCTGCTGGTGACACATTCCTTCAAATGACAGTCCCCGAGTCGGGACTGTCTCCCGGGGGGGGGGGGGGGGGGGGGGGGGGGGGGGGGAGGGGGCGCTTGCACGCAGCAGTAACAAGGGGTGCACCAGCAACTGGCAACATACGTCTGCAGCTCTGTGTGTGCGGATACCGATGGTTTTTGCCAGTGGTCGTCACCAGCCATCAGCTTCCCTTTCCTAAGCTGTGAGAGATTGTCATTTTGGCAGGTTGTTTCACGCTCATCTGCTGTGTTGCTGCTCATACGCAACCCCTACCCATGATGCCCACCCCACCTGCATATCACAGTGGACCGGAATCTCCATCAGCAAGCTGGTGTCCATACAGGGGATGGACCCTGACAGGGTTTACTACAAGCCGCAAACAGCCGCCAGCCGTTCCTCCTTGCAACGCTGAGCAAGCATGTTTATCTTGCAAATTGTGCCTGCTGAATCTGGTACCCACCACCCCCCCTCCTCCCATTTTGTGCCCCCGCACCCCACCCCATTCGTGCATCATAGTGGACCGGCATCCCCATCAGCAAGCTGGTGTCCAGTGAGAGGGAGAGGCTGCTGGGGCTCGCGACGAGCTGCACAAACGCATCGTGGGGCAGGAGGACGCAGTCAACGCAGGTACGTCCGTGATTGTACCACCTCGTGCGACCCTTCGGCAGTTTTTCAGGCTGCTCACTTTTGGTATAGTTGTGGGGCCGCTGCTGGTCCTGGCACCTTAAAACAGTTGGGTGAGGTTGGTAAGCAGTGGTGATTATGACAGCGGGGGGGGGGGGGGGGGGCAACTTCGTACCCAAGCTTAGGTAACCTACCAAAGCTGGGGTATGAAGTTGCCCCCTCGCTGCCAAATCAGCCACTGCTTACCAACCCCACCCAACTGACAGTGTTGTGTGTGGTACACATAACAGTCTGTGTGACCCAAGCCTCTGTGATGGTTCACCAACTTGTGTGCATCACTTTCTCTCTGCAGCTGCCACGACGGAGCAGTTCAGCAGGGCGGACCTCTCGGACCCCAACGGCCTAGCTGTTTGTGTCATCCCCTGGATGTAGTGTAAGCCACACACTCAAGCCTTTCTTTTGTCCGCTCACTGTCCCCCCCTCGCCCCCGGTGTTGCAGTGGCCACGGCGGTGCAGCGCAGCAGGGCAGACCTTTCGGACCCCAACGGCCCTATTGCCAGCTTCATGTTCCTGGGCCCCACTGGTGTGGGTAAGACGGAGCTGGCTAAGGCCCTGGCTGCGTTCCTGTTCAACTCAGAAGACGCCATGGTGAGGAGAATGGGAAAGGGAGTGCTGGTTACCTATGGGTTTGAGGGAAGGGTGGGGTGGGGATGAGGGCTGCCTATGTTATGGAGCTGGCTGCAAGCCACACGCTGAATGAGATGCGATGGTGAAGTGGATAGTGTGTGCAGGGGGGGAGGGGGGGTGCTGGTGTGGGCAAGACGGAGCTGGCCAAGGCCCTCGCAGCATTCCAACTCAAAAGACGCCATGGTGACACACAGTACTACTGGATCGCACTACGACAGTGGGATGCAGCTGTCAATACCTTTCAACCTATCGAACCTTTCCACCACCATCACCTCTCAACCTATCACCCTTTCAAAGTTGTATCACAATTGCTGAGGCCTGACAACTGTGATGTTTGACGTGACGCATCTGGATGCATGTTTGGCGGAGTCCTTGCGGTTGTGGGTGGTGCACCCAAATTGGTCGGCAGAAGGCCCCAGTTTGGCACTTTATACAGTCTGATGCAGCTGTCATCCCTCCCTCTTTTCTGGGTTGTCTCTTGTTCTGGGTTTTGTTACTGAACCCTGGTGTGTGTTCAACCCTGCAGGTGCGCCTGGACATGTCAGAGTACATGGAGAAGCACAGTGTCAGCAGGCTCATTGGCACGCCACCAGGATACGTTGGATACGAGGAGGGAGGACTGCTCACAGATGCGGTGAGGGGGCTGCTCAACAGGCCTGGTCACCACGGTGGATCTTGTCGTTGGTTGTAGATGCCTCTAGGGCACCCATGCCAATGTCTGCACATTGCACCCCAAAGTAACGTACAGCCTGTACACTTTGTGGTTGCCCCATGTCATGGTATGATGCTTTTACCATGGTGAGGTCTCCTTTTTGGATGGTGAAGTTCACTTACCTACTTTGTTTCTGGATTCTGCTGTGTTGTAATGCTGTGTGCAGGTGCGCCGTCGTCCGTACAGCATTGTGCTGCTGGATGAGGTTGAGAAGGCTCATGCAGATGTGTTCAACATACTGCTGCAGATCCTGGACGATGGACGCGTCACCGACAATCAGGTGGGTTGGTAGTGGGTTTATGTTTCAAAATCAAATCAGAAGTACACAAGTTGAATGAACACAAACGTTGTCAGGGAGATCAGCTAATGGCAGCGTGGGTGTTGAGTGTGCCGAGGGGGCAGCATGGGTGGCTCGAGAAGAGCGCATGCATGTTTTTTGGGGGTGTTGTTGCAAGTGCCTACCTTCACCACTGGGCAGTACTCTCCACATTATATGGGGAAGAATATGTTACACGCAGTCACATTCGCCACACATCAATGGCATTGCCTGCCAGGGTAGAACCGGTTGAAACACTGTGGGGCAAAACCCCGAAACTCATCATTGTATGTACCGGACGTGTCACTGACACCGGGGGGGGGGGGGGGTACAGAGACTTATGTGAGGCTTGAGCGGCTCTGGACCCAGTGTGGTGGCCACCAATGGGGACCAACCTGGTACCTGTGTGCATGATATTGTTAGAGCGAACGGGTGGTTTGAAGAAAGGGGCAAGAGAGTGGTGGGCAGTCTTAATGCTCAACTGAAGGGAAGGCCCCCTCTGATTTGGTGTGTCATCTTTTTCTTTGTCTCTGCAATGAATGCTGCAGGGTCACACTGTGAGCTTCAAGAACTGTGTGATCATCATGACCAGCAACTTGGGCAGTGCACATATCTTTGAGCACCTGCCCTCTGACAGCAGGGCGGAGCTCAAGGCACGAGTCATGGCTGAGGTCAGGTCACACTTCAGGTAAGGACTGTAAGGGGGGGGGGGGTTCACATTTCAAGTGCGACCTAGGGCAAGGGAGGAGGGGGCCACACTGATGAAGCGGGGTGGGGGACCCTTCAGTTAGGCCCTAGAAAAAAATTAGTGAGGGGTGAGGGGGGGGGGGGGGGGGTTCCGCTGTCGCTTTGGGTCGGGATTGTCGTTAGGTAGCACTTCAAGATGTATGTTTTGGCCCTTGGTTGTTCAGCCTCACCGTCCCATCAGACGCGTTGTTCATTGCTGTCACGTCCTGCCTCCCAGTCTTTTGCTGCCGCTGTTGCCGGCTGAGGGTGGTCAGTAATCAGCTATAGCCTATGGGTCTCTTGGACCTGCCCTCACATAGTACATTACTTTTGCTGCTGCTGCTGCTGCTGCAGGCCTGAGTTTGTCAACCGTGTGGACGAGTTCATTGTGTTTGAGCCCCTCATACGCAGCCAGATCAGGGACATCGTTGGCCTCAGGGCGGCAGCACTGGTGGCACGCGTGGCAGCACAGCACATGACTCTCAGGCTGGGCGACAGCGCACTGGAGTACCTCGCAGCAAAGGTGAGGGGGTGTTGTGGTGACTATGCGTGTGTGTGTGTGTGGGGGGGGGGGGGGGGCGTTGCAGCACTGGTGGCACGTGTGGCAGCACAGCACACCACACTGAGGCTAGGTGACAGTGTGTTGGAGTACAGTACCTCGCAGCAAAGGTGAGGGGGTGGCAGGTTTTGACACAGTGTGTGTGTGTGTGTGTGTGTGTGGGGGGGGGGGGGCTGAGTTGTGGCAGCATTATTGACCAGACAAGGCAAGTGACGCTCTAGTGCAGGTGCTGCACAAAAAGTGGTGCAGTGATGCGGTTGCACCCTTCACGCATCGCTTGAGCCTCTGTGTTGGTTATGTGAGTCATGAATCACCATGTGTCTGTCTATTCATTTTTGCGTGATATTGTTTAGCCAGTAAGAGGTATACAAGCTGGCATGTAACCTCCAGTCTTAGCATGTGTTTGAAAAGCAGCACGAGTATGTGAGCATGCATGCGTGTGTGCGTCTTGCAGGGCTTCGATCCGGTGTATGGCGCCCGTCCCGTCAAGCGTGCCCTGCAGCGTGAGCTCCAGACTCTCCTGGCTCAGGCCCTGCTGCGCGGCGAGTTTGCAGAGGGTGACACAGTCCTCGTTGAAGCAGCAGCGGACGGCAGCAGCCTGATACTGCACAAGCTCATGCCGGAGGGGCAGGCGAACAAGCAGCTGCTGATGAACATGCAGTCGCCGCCGCAGCAGCAGCCGCAGCTTGCCAACGGCACCGCAAACGGTGTCGCTGCAGAAGCAGCAGCAAACGGGGCGGCCAACGGGTCTGCTGCTGCTCCGTCTGGGAAGAAGAAGGTGATCCGGTTGGTAAGGAAGACGAAGAGCACGCGCGAGGGCGGCAGCGTGACGCCTGACAGCCAGCAGCAGCAGATGAACGGCAGCAGCGGTAAGGCCAATGGGCTTGCGAAGGCGGGGTCGTCGGGTACGCTGCAGTCGATGCCTATCAGCTTTGGTGACAGCAGTGATGCGGAGCACTGAGGGGTGCTGATGTGATGCGGCTGGGTAGGAGCACGGATAGCCAAACACAGCAGCTTAGGTATGAGCATGCGGATGCTTGTGGGTGTTGACATGGGGAGGTTTGTCCAAGCCACGCCAGTGCGCTTTCGTTGTTTAGCATGTTGCCGCTACATGCTACAGGAGCTTCTTTTCCTCGAGGCGGCTGACTGTCTAGCTGTTGGGCTCACACAGGCCCTGCCCCTGGTTGCAACGTGGAGTGCCTGGCATTGTTTCTGTGTCTGGGCTGCTTGCACTTTACGTGTGTATTGGAGTGTGTGTCCGTGGCTGCTGTCAGCATCGTGAGGGTGCACGTGCTGCTGCTGTCGGCAGGCGGGGACGCTGGTGCTGCAAGCTTTGGGTGAGGTCCCTGGTGCTTGCACCAGTAGTGTGGTGCCACTGCTGCATTCCAGTGCAGGTGGGCTGCTTACTAAGTAGTCCTGATCAGGGGTTCTGTGGAAATGCAAGCCACGTGGTGGATCTCTCACTGTCCCGGTAAGCCAAGATTTCATGTGAGAGGGTGAGGTCGGCGCAGCCTAGTGGACAGCACTGCGCAAGTGAGAGAGTGAGAGAGGCGAGTGTGTGAGTCACCCAGTGACTGAGTCAGTGTGGTGGTGCCTGCAGCGACACTCTCTTGCGAGTGACTGTTGTGGGAATGTTGGCCAGGTTGTTTGTGTGTTCCCATGTGAGCAATGCCATTGCCACAGTGTGCTGCTTGCACCTGTTCATTTTTCATGTTGGCTGCATAGTTTGCGTGTCGGCACTGTTTGCGCATCTGCAGAGTGTGGGGTCCGGATGGCGCGACGCACGTGCAATGGTGCTAGCGTCCTTGAATTCTTCGATTGAAGCATTTTGAGCTATGAAATGTTGTGTGGGCAGTGTGGTTACCAATGACCACAGCAAAGCTGCGATGATGTGGCACTCATTGGTGCGACTAGCCAATGCAGCCCATTGCATGCTTGTTGGTTGCACCATGACCGATTGTAATCACATGAATATATTCTCGACATTGCGGGTATTATGTGGGACGGCTGTCGTAAGCTGCATGTGTAACAGCTCAATTGGTAACTTGCTTGAAGCTCACTCATCATTGTCCCACTCCCAGACCCACTCTGAGTGACTCAGAGACCAGTCAATGCCTTTGCTGCTGGCAGGTTGGCTCACACAGTAGCCATGCACCATGTTGCTACAGAACACACCTCCCAGCACCATGATGCGAGCGACTTTTCCCTCTTGCATGCAGTCATGCAAGCACAGGAGAATCCGTCATCACCTGAAGATGCTGTGTCACACAGTGTGATTGCGAGTTTGCAGCTGAGGCAGTCATTGCCACTGAGTGGGCCAGCTCTCAGTGCCTGTTGGCATTTGATTTCCGACTCACATCCCCACTTTGCACGGAAGCATTCATGACGAAGGCTCTGCTCACAGCGACAGCATCACAAGTTAGGTGAACATGGTACAACTTGTACAAGAGGTCCACCACATGCATAAACCTTAAACCCGGGGCTGACAGGGGACGCTAGGCCTAAAACAGCAAGGGAGGGGGGAGGTTTTGATTTCGAAACAGCCTCAACCGAAGGGGAAAGGGGTCAGCGGCTCTTCAGCAAGGCAGACGTCAGTACCCACCAACGAGTCTAACAAGTGCCTGGGAGGGGCGGGGGATGCAGACCGCAGAGCCGGAATGGAGTGGGGAAAGCAATGATCTGTCTGTTGGCGTCACCTCCTCCCCGGTGTAAGGTTTTGGGTTGAACCCTAAGCCGGAGCCAGCTGTCACTCAGTGTCACTCAGTTGACCCAACTTTGACTTTGAAAACCCTACGGTGCCCTGCCTGTCCTGGGCAAATATGCCGATCAGATGGCATTAATCGTTCTGTAGAATGGCTGCACGTTAAAGTGTGTGTCAGCAAGCGCAGCAACTGGCAAATATCAGCAAGTATGTCGTCCAGATCAGAAGCACCTCAGATCGCTCTACGTTGCCTTCGGCGCCTCAGCCAGCGGGTTCCGTTTACTAATGCGGTGATCAAAGACAAAAAAGTAGCAGATGATCTGGCAGAAGCAGGACGCAACCTGATTCTGCTAATCGTAGACACTAAAGCTGCACATGGTGCAGCTGCTGCTGTGGAACTGCTGCCATCAGGTGTGTCCTGCATGTCTGCATATGTGACCCGTACCTGCCCATCCACACAATGAATTCCTGGCTGTAGGTTTCAGACACACATCTGTATGCAATGTGACCCAGCAGCCTGAGAGGCCAATGGTTTTAGGCCAAGGGTGCTACCCCTCTGCAACTGTTGTACGCACTGACACAACAGGGTTGTAAGCCGCTTCTTAACGTAAGCAAGCTGGGCAAAACAAGCTTGACTGGCACATCATGTCCCAGTTCCATCACTGTTTTGGGTGGTGACGTGCACCCAATGCTGGCGCGTGAGACCGGTCTTGCAATTCACCTGTGCCCTACCTTCTGCTTACTGCTGCAGACCTCATCCCAGCATTTGTGGCTGCTGCCACCAACCTCAACAGCTACATCACACAGCAGCAGCAGCAGCTACAGCGGCTCAGGCAGCAGCAGCAGCAGCAGCCCCAGCTGCTCGCTCAGCTGAATGGGCTAGCGGGCACCCTGCTGTTAATGTGGGGTACCTTGGCCCACACCTTCACACCCCCTTGGATGCTGCAGCTCCTGCCAACTCTCCCAGCAGCTGCTGATCTAGCCCTGCACTTGCTGACGGGCCCAGAGGGCCGGGCGCTGGCGTGCGAGCCTGGCCGCTGGCTACAGATTTCGGCAATTGAGCAAGCAGCGGTAATGCTCCCACGCCTCGGGGCCTGTGTGGAGTACTGGCGTAACGCAGTGCAGTCGGAGGAGCAGTAAGAGGGCTTGGGCAGCAGTATGCCAGCAGCCACGGCTGCAGAGGCTGCGGTGGTGTCCGATGTCGTGCAGAAGGCACACATCATGCACTGCTGTGTGCTCTTGCGAGCCTGGCGCAAGGAGCAGCAGCAGCAGCAGCGGCAACGGCAGCACGACGAGCCTGCAGCAAGTCGCCGCAGCACCAGCAGCAGCAGCTGGGCGCCTTCGGTGGCTTCAAGTCTGCTGCGGCAGCTGGGGTTCCCGCTGGACGCAGTGCAGCCGTATGCGGCAGCTGTCTGCAGGGCGATGCCGATCGATTCCCCCATGCAGCAGCACACAGTCCTTGCGCTGTTATGCCTGCGAGACAGCTTCAGCATCCGCAAAGATGCGCTGTCAGAGCCGGACTGGGCAACGCGATATCGCGGCGCCATTGCAGCTGCTGCAGCTGCGGCTGCAGCGCCCGCTGGAGCGTGTTTCAACGGCGCGTTTCAGCACATGGTGGGCTCCGGGCTGCTCTTAGAGCAGCTAGCGTGCCTGTGGGTTGAGTCATTGGCAGTTGTGGGCTTTGGCCGAGAGCAGGTAGGGCGCTTCATGGTTGGGCTCGGCATGGTGATGTTGATGCTGAAATATGCCCTGGTGCCATACCAACCGGAGTACCAGCTCAGTCAGTCAGAGCGCAGCAGAAGAGAGCCCTATGTGCAGGACTGCCTGCAGTATACCTTTGGCTTGGGGAGGCAATTGTTGAGGGCATCAGGAATGGCAGAGACAGATCTGGACGGGGATGGCTCTCAGTCAGATGCAGTGGATTATGGGTGCCTGGTCAGCTCAGGTAGCAGTGGGGTGTCGATTGACATCCCTGGAGACGCAGAGCAGCAGAGCAGCAGTTGCGGCTGCTGTGGGACCATTTCGGCAACTGCGTCTTCTTTGCTGTGATGCTTTACAAAGGTGAGGGGGGAGTCTGTGTGTTTGGGGCGGGAGAGTGAAGGTGACTGCCAGCTCCACGACGCCCCCCTGTTTTTTTTGGACGGCGGACTCCTTTTCCGTTTTTTTGACGGGGTATTTTATATCATAGAATAATCGAGTCGCCATGTTGCTGACTGATCAAGGCTGCAAAATTTATCATGACAGCGCAGAGCCGATGTGATGCAGCCACAGTTGCGTCTACCCTTTTGCTTTTCTGAGCACCTTGCAGCCTTCGCTCGCAGTCAAGCGCTCACGACCATGTATGTTTCGCTGACAGGCTGGCTTCGATTGTGTTTGTATTTTTTTAATTTGTTGCGCAGAGTGCTTCCGGAAACTGCCCTTCGAGCTGTACATGCGGCAGCCCATGCGTGCTAGCCGCGTGGTCAAGGCCGTGCTTCGAACGGCCCAGCACAACGGACCGCCCAGCTCCATATCAGGGATGACCTGGCTGTTGATGAGCATATATCAGGCACAGGAGGTCACCAGCCCAGAGGGCACGGCCCCTTCCACAAACCTGCTGCAGGACAAGCGTCTGACTCTACGCTCATGCTCCCAGCAGATCAGTACCCTCAAGGCCATCTGCCAGCCAATGGCTCCTCAGGTGTGTCGGACAAATGAGTTGCATCGAACATGTACATACAGGATCATGATGAAGTTGATGTTGTAACGTCGGGATTGTTGGCGAATTGATCTGGACGACACGCAGCCTGCTTTGGGCGGCACACCTTCAAGGTGTCAAAGTTTTTCTTGGGAGTCTGACTCTGCCAGTGTCCTCTCCACAGCATTGCCCTTCACAGTACAACATGCCGTACACACATTCGGGCTCAAATCCAACATACCTGCTGCAACTGCAACGGCTGCTGCCACAACTTCAGGTGGAACAACAGGAGGGCCGACTTTCACTGCTGCGCTACCAGTTCCAGGTTGCTGCTTGCGTGGCTATGGTGGGGCCCACTGTGCACGGATGGGCGACAGGTGAGCGGCCGCAATAGCGTTCCACACTATGTGCAATGGATTGTAAACATGGAAATGGTGGCGTCCACATCGTACTAGACTCCAGTTGTAACTTGTGAGCACTTGTGAGAGGGTAAGACCCAAAGTCAGTGAGTGGTGCAACTTATGGCTCCACCAACTCAATTCAATATCGTCAGCATGGTTCACTGTGCTTCCTACAGGCAACCCCTCTGTCGACCCTGACAGGCAGGCCGCATGGGACGCTGTGCAGCCCGACCTGCAAAACAGGGGCTCTCATGGAACAGAGGCCGAGACACTGAGCATCAAGGCAAGTCAAATGAGCGTCAGCAGAATGGTGCAAGAGTGATTGCACCCTTGTTTCAGGTGCCATGAAGTACTACTTCGCCAGTGGCGCTGCTGTTGGGGTCACGTGTAAGCCGCACTCTTGTGCATGATGTGTTTGTCACACCTGCGCTATGTTCAAAATGCGAAGGCTAGGTAGTGCTCTTCTAGCGACCTTGTTACCTGAGACAAACTGTTACTCCCATTCCCAAGTTTGCCTGGCATGATTGTGTGCGATTCTTTTTCACCTGCCTGCCCCTGCAGGAGGCCGTGGATGCTCCCAGCTACCCGGCCTGGCTTCCCATCACAGGCAGGGCCCTGATCACTACTGGCCGCCTGCTCCAGGGGGCCTCCCCCTGGTTGGACAGCTGCCTGAACCAAGCCTCAGCTGGCCGCTGCCCCCCAGGAGTGCTCCACATGCTGTCGATGCCCGCGTTTGCCCTGGAATGGCTGCGTGGGCAGCTCAGTGAGCT
This sequence comes from Desmodesmus armatus, assembly GCA_007449985.2. Classification (NCBI taxonomy): domain Eukaryota; kingdom Viridiplantae; phylum Chlorophyta; class Chlorophyceae; order Sphaeropleales; family Scenedesmaceae; genus Desmodesmus; species Desmodesmus armatus. The sequence continues at coordinate 67,643 of VIIQ02000149.1, read as the reverse complement.
CAAACAACACCCAGGTGCTGCGGCAGCAGTCACGCTGCCTCCTGTGTTGCTGCAGCAGCTGGTGCAGCTGGCTGAGAGTCTCAATCCGAAGTTCCAAGCACTGCTGCGGCTGTATGAGGCAGTCAGGGAGGCTGCTGCTCCCAACAAACAGGGCCTAGCCGTGGCTATGTTACAGGGCTTCCTGCAGGGCAGTGCTGAGGGTTGGCTGCACGAGGGGCTGCAGCAGCTGGGGGCTAGGGTGTGGGCGGCATGGCCTCAGAAGTACGCCTGCAATGATGACCGCTGCCTGGAGATGGCCGGCCTGGCAGAGCAGTCGTGCAGCCGACAGTGCTGCGGCGGGTGTAGGGTGAGTGAGGGCTGGCACAGGGCATCCAGGAGGTTTCTTGCCACGGAGTTTGAGAGTGGCGTGGGGGTGCAACATGTTGCACATGTGTGCAGCGCAAATCCTCAACTTCGGAATTGCTGTTGTGGTTCCTCTTCTTGATGGACACGCACTAGCGGTGTAGCCCATTGGAAGTGTCACCATTAGTGTTATTTAGCGGGGATCTCTGCACAAATTATGTTGCTTTGTAGGAGTGACTCGCTGGACGTGCAGTTGCTGCATTTCCAGTCCAAGTTCTTGACACACCATGCTCAAACAATGACTTGATGCAGGTGGCCTACTACTGCTGCAAGCAGCACCAGGCCCGTCACTGGCGTCAGCACAAGAAGGTGTGCAGCCACTTGAAGCAGCTGGCACAGCAGGCAGCACAAGGAGCAGGAGTTGCAGCACCGGCAGCAGCGGCGGCACCAGGAGCAACTGCTGCAGAAGCTGCACAACTAGCAAGCTGATGATGCACACATGCAGTGGCCAGCGCAGAAGTCACAGTTTGGTGGATGGCCACTTGGTCAGGCTGACAGGGCTCCAAGTGACTTGTGTGTTTCCACATGAACAGCAAGTGTTGTAAGACATGCTGGCAGACGGTTGGGTTCTGGTGTTGGTGTGATGGCGCCTGATCCAACCAGACAGTCTGCGTCTGCGTCCTGCTAGAACCTTGGTTGGGGTCTGGTGCTGCCAAAGCCGCGGGGGTGTGCTTATATGTTGTTTTTCAACAATCCAGCAACATGCATGCGTTCAGTTGCCGCACTTTTTTTGCGCAGAGCCACGCCGTGGAAGGTCCCCCCCCTGCTGAGACCCTCACGGCCTCGGTCGTTGCTATGATTGGCCTGCCTTGTGGCGTTACACAAGGCATTGGTCCATGCTGTCCAGCCTCATTGCCAGAAGTCAACTACTTAGCAACTGACCAAGCATGACGGCTGGCAGCACAAATCACAGTGGGAGCCTACGGCCCAAAACACAGGCATGTGCAGCCACCGTGCAAGTAGGAAAAAAATCGGGTCCGCAAAAAAAACTGCTCTCGCGTGCACTGCAACACCCCAAACCACACACGCACCAGCCTGCGACCTGCTCAACAAAACACTTCAAGTTTTTTGGGCAAGGTAAACCTGACTCCCTAAGGTGGTCGAGTGCTGCCAAAACCTCATCAGCCTGATCACCCTCTAGGCCCAGGATCTGCACATGGCCAATGCCGCTCAAAGCACTCACAAAAACATCAGCATAGCGCGCCATGGCATCCGCGAGGTCCCCATGCACCTGCAGCACCAACTCAGGCAACCCCTGCAGCTTTGCGAGGTGCATGAGACAGCAGAACACCACGCGGCTATCACCCACCGCCACAACCTGCAAGAGCTGGAAGCCCCTTGGCAGCAACGTACTGACAAGATCCACCAGCGCCATCACCTCTGAAGGCCTCCCTGCCATGAAGCCGATTTCTGTGAGACTCGAGAGGGCCGACAGCGCCGAAAGTGCACTTACACACTCACGCCGTGATAGAGTACCTGGCAAGCTCACAACCTCCTTGGGATTCTTGGCAACTTCAAGCCGCTCCAGGCGTGAGCAGTGGCGAGCCATGGCGATGAATGCATCTGGTTCGAGCGGACCCATGTGCTGCACAGTGACCAGGTTGGGCAGCGCAGCAAAAGGAGGACTACCATATGTCATTGTCAACGCCACCACACCAGGGAGCACAACACCCTCAGCACTACTGCTGCCATGCTGCCACCCGCCTGCCAACATGTCCAGTTGGGTGCTGGCAGCAATAGCAGACAGCATGTCCACTGACCACACCTCTGCCCCAAAGACTCGAAGCTTTGTGAGCTTGCTGATGGCTGCACAGCACTCCTCACTGGGTGCGAGGAACTTGGCATTATACAGCAGAAGCTTATCAAGTGCCTCGAGCGCACCCACAGCCGCCCACTCGCTCGGACCCAACTCCTGCTCATTCCCATCTGGGCACTCCATCACAAGCATCTGCAGTGACACACAGCTGCTGACATGCGCCAAGCACGAGACCTCACACCCTCCCAATTCAAGGTAGGTCAGTGCGGTCAAGCTAGCTGCAAGCTCTGGGGACAGATAAGGCTGGAAGAAGGTCCTACTGCGACTGCATATGGCAAGCTCTTCCAAGCTGAGCAAATTTGCCAAAGGCAGCAGGTCCTGGCGATCAAGGGGTGCTTCCACCTACAAGCATGGCAATCCCGCAGCAGCACTCTTGGAGTCACATTCTACTAGTGTCCCGTGCAGCTTACCACCTCAATGTCACCCGTTGATCAGGTTGAAGGAAAACTCGTCACAACCACAGCATTTGCAAGGGTAAAATGCCATGCAACCGTACAACCAAGATCAACAAAAAGACATGCAGAAACATAGACCTCGTGGCTAAGCTAATGCCGGCAGCCCTGCAGTTGAAAAACGACCGCTTGCGCAAGGGTGACAGATCCAGGCACGTGTCTTGAGCTCCTATAGGGCAGAATTGATTGACCTACAGAACTCACCCGATCGTCAAATATCAGCACAAGCTTGGCCAGCCCAGTATGTTTACCAAGCTCCCTCCATGCCTGTGCTGCTCCCGCCCAGCTCTGCCGCAGGTCCAGGTGCAGGCTGCGCACTCTTCCTGCCAGCTGTGTGCGCAAGCTGTACAACACTGTGCCCATGGCCAACGGGCGGGGGCCGCCCCTTGCTCTCAGCTCGACTGAATCCAAGTGTGGCAGCCTGTACAAGGGGGCTTGAAGAGCCGGGGTTTGAAGAGCCAGGGCACATGCAGACTCAGGGTGCCGCTCAAAAAGCCGCTTACTGCGTGGTGCGAGGTGTGCCGTCGTCATGTGGCACTAAGTCTGTTGTGCTGGCCACAGAAAAAGAAAATCCCACTGCATCGGGAAGAAGCTGGCATCAATCAGCACCAAGAGCATCATCTGGGACATGCACGGCAGGGGCCTTATGTGTGTGCATGTTGCGCTGCTGTCACAACAGCTGCCATGCAGTGCTGCTAGGTGCACATCTGCTTGTGGCCTCACACCCACCTTGCAAGTGCTGGCACTAGGTATGCGGTTGTGTGATAGCTGTCGTCATCGTCCAAATATAGCTCCACTGACTTGCATGCAGTGAAGTGCTGGGGGATAGTCTGCACCCAGTCCTCAACAGCGCTGCTGCTGCTGTCCAGCACAGTGCTGAGGTTGATGTGCTGCACTGCTCCAAAGCATAGGTCCCGCAGCTGGCTACATGCGAGAGCGACGTCTCCTGCTGACCCCTGCGAAATCAGCTTCGGCAGCAAGACCTCTGCCCATATGTCCACGTCTAGGGATGACAGGCAGCGCAGCAGCAGTGACTGGCTGGGATTGTCCTGCAAGCAGCAGCGCCAGGCACCAACAGATTCACATCCAACATAGCACTGTCACGAGTGCAATCAGATACCTGGCAACAGCAGCCCTGTGTTTGCAAGATGGCTGCCTCCAGATCAGAACAATGAGCCGCTCTCGCACCTGCTGCATCCTGCAATTGATAGTTCAGTGATATAAGCTAAAGGTCTTTGTTATGAAATTCTCCGTTCCGTAGATTGGCTCAGCCACAGTGTATACGCAGTTTCTGAACAAGCGATGGCGGTTTGTGTGGGCAGTTTAAAGGCTCGATGATCACAACTGTTCGTTTAAAGTTGCAGCTACATACTGGCTAGCTGTATAGGCACTGCACTGCTGGCTGGGCATGCAGTACTGACAGATAGTGGAGACACTAGTAGTGACACCAGTGGTGCCTGGCAGCTGTAGTACCTGATGCATGCAGCGTGTGTGGGTCACGCCTGTTTCATTCCTACAAGCGTTAAAACAGGTCGACACCTCAGGTCAACATCACACCACAAGCACCTGCGACCCCTGTACTGCAGACTGTACTGCCTGGCCCAGGCTGCATGTATGCTATGCCACACCCCAAGCCAAGGGGGGCGTAGCTACGGCGTTCTGTGGAAGCCGTCGTGAGCTGCATCGCTGTCAAGCACGCCCACCATGCAGTGGGTGTGGAAGCCTGAGCACCGTGCTCAGTGCTGGCCTGTGGTCGACCTTTCACAATCCAAAGCTGGCCCAAAGCAATGCTGTTAGTGGTGTCTTCTGGCAGCACCTGCTGCTGCCGCTGCTGCTGTTCGGACAACATGGTCTGCACTAGCACCTGTCCAACATGGTCACCCCAATGCCGCCAAACTGGCTGGCAGCACCTGCTGCTGCTACTGCTGCTGGGTCACATGGTCTGCGCCGGCGCCTATGTCTAGCCCACTAGCACCATGGTTATGGCCACCAAAACCCTCCAGCCAGCAGCACCTACTGCTGCTGTTGTGTGGTCAATAGTCTGTCTCAGCACATGTGCCGAGCCCAGTGGCAGCATGGCCCATGCTGCCGGGCAGCCAAGCCTGCTGGTAGCACCTCCAGCTTGGCAGACTCTGGGACTCAGGCGGCCTGCGCGGAGGCCTTTACCGAGCCTTTCAAAGTTTGGGCGCCAACAACCGTGCGGCACGGTTGGCAACTGCTGCAAGGCCTCAGGCAATACCATGAGAGGCAGCTGCTGCCTGTCTGGTTAGGGTGAGGCAGGCCCTGAAAGGGCAGGGCCCCTGCCCCGGGGGCAGGAATGGGCTGGGCTTACGCTAGTCGATTACTGCGCACTGGATGGCAGGTCATTCCACTGCTGGCTTGGAATGCATTGCTGCATGTGTCACTAGTCATGCGCATGTAGCTCAGGCTGTGTCATGTTCAGGGCTTGCCAATTTCACAAACATACTGATGTTGGCAACACCAAAAGCAGGTCAGTGACACACGACAACACAAAAGCGACTGCCACCCTTCGGCAGTAGTGTGCGACCACATCAAATCAAATCATAGTTACAGCTGCAGCTATGAGGCTCAAGAGCTCATGCCAGCCATTCACTAGTATCACGGAGATGGTAGAACAAACCAAAAACAATCTGGATCACTAAGGATCATACCACATGCATTTTGGGAGGGACACAGTTGCAAGCTAATATAAACCCGAAATCGATGACAAGTGCTGACAGAACCAGGGCATGCACCAACATTGCCAACACTTGAATCCCCACAGATCCCCCAACTTTGTTGAGACAATCATCCACACTGTCATGAATGTCGGGTTGTGCTGCACCGGGTCTCCAGACTGTAACACAAGTGCCAGAGGCAAAGACCTCTCAGCACAACCAAAGTACCAAAGTGAACATTAGTGACCAGCTTGGGCCCAACTGAAGTAAGCTCAACAATCAGCTTGGCATTGGACCCAACCAGCAACATGCCTGCCTGATGGTGCTGAAAGCCCTCAGCCCACCACCCTCAACAGGCAAAGCGCATACTGACAGTATGATAATGCCACAGAGTAAGGCCGAACAGTGGATCGAAGCAATACATGTTGCGAGGGCCTCAAACAATCAACGCAGTTGCAAGTCGCGCTGCATGACCACCACAATACTACAAGCCCAATTGATACAGCCAGGCCCGCCAGCATGCTAGGGAGCTTTTCAGCTGGCAACAATGAACGTGTCGGGGCAAGATATACCCTCCTCGCCAAGTTCACTGTACACAGTCAGGAATTCTGCTGCAGGCTGTGATGGACAACATATCTTGAAATATCTGACGCCACTCAAGGCACAAAGCAAAGCCAATGCTTCTGACGCCACCTCCTCAGCCGTAGCTGAGTTCAGGTCGAGCACCAACTTGGGCAGCTTGTGCAACTTTGCCAACTGCATCAACATACTTAGGCGCATGCGGCTGTCTCCCAACACACAAACCTCAAGGTGCTGAAAGCCGTGGGGCAACAGGGTGCCTACCACATCCACCAAAGCCAACAACTCCGCATGTGTACCCAGCATGAAATCCAGGCGTGTCAGACATGTCAGCCCCGACAGTGCCTTCACAGCGGCAAACTGCACACTGGGCGACTCATCTCTCGGCAAGCTCGTCTTCGGCATCCTAGCGCTACTGACAGCAATCAGCTGCTCCAGCTGGTTGCAGTGCCGTGCCATGTCAACAAATGCATCCGGTGTTAGGGAGCTACTCTGCCGCACAGTGATAAGGTTAGGTAGGGCAGCAAACGGCGGACAGCCATATGCATCCGCCAGCTGTATCACACTTGGCAGCGAAGTACTAGGGACATCACTGCTGCCCTTCACCCACCCACCTGCCAGCTGAGTCAGTTGTGTGCAGGGAGCTAAAGCAGGCAGCATGTCCACTGACCACACCCCTGCCCCAAAGCTCTGCAGCCTTGTGAGCTTGCCGACAGCAGCGCAACATTCATCAGTGGGGGTCAGCACCTCAGCATTGTATAGCTGCAGGTCAACAAGCCTGGTGAGCTCACCCACTGCTGCCCACCCACTCTCGCTCAACTCCTCCTCGGACCCATCCGGACAATACAATTCTAAGACCCTGAGGGCTGTGCAGCTGCTAATATGCTCTAAGCACGAGGCATGACACCCTGACAAAGACAGCGAGGTCAGGGCTGTCAAGCCGCTTGTAAGCTCAGCAGACAGCAAAGGCCGGCAGGCGGCCTTGCTGCCACTCCAGATTTGCAAAGCCTCCAAGCTGTGCATACTGCTCAAAGGCAGCAGATCTTGCTCGTCGAAGGGCTCTTGCACCTGCAAGAATGATAAGGGAGCAGCAGCACACATGTGATGTCAGCCTTTCTGCCTTGCTACTAGCAGTCCTAGTAAGTAACAACACATCACATCAGAAAGCAGCAGGCCCTGCCGGTTGGTCCGCTTGCGGCTATGCAGAGCAGGCCCCAGCAGGCGACCTCACTTACTGACCACGCCGACACACCAGACAGCACATCAAGCATTCGCACACACTTTATTTGCATGGACTAAACAGTGCAACTCAAGGCAACGACAACCATGGCATATTCATGAGTCCACGCACACATGCTAGCTACACATGTATTCACACAAAAGCGCCAGCGTGCACTCACCCCTGCTCTGCCAAAGTTCAGCACAAGCTTGGTCAGCCCGGTATGCTTGCCGAGCTCCCTCCAGGCCTGTGCTGCTCCCGCCCAGCTCTGCCGCAGGTCCAGGTGCAGGCTGAGCAGGCTTCTCACCAGCTGCGTACGCAAGCTGTACAGTACTGTGCCCACGGCCAAAGGGCGAGGGTCGCCCTCAACTTTCAGCTTAAGGAAGTCAAGCTGTGGCAGCCTGTGCAGTGAGGGTGTAAATGGAGGGCGCACAGCCAGAGTTGGTGTACTGGATAGTGTGTGAAGGTCCAAGTAGTGCACAGCATGGCAGTGCAGGACGCACTGTTCGCTCTGTGAAAGACAAAAGTGCAGCTGCGGGCATAGCATGTGACCAAGTATGCATCGTGTGGCAGCCACCTGGCATCACCATCCTCTCCCTGACAGCACAACGCAGCTGTGCTGGCCTTGTACATCTGTGTGAGCTGCTTTTCAGGCTGGCCCAAGCAGCAGTACAGCTGTTTGGGCCTAGAAGCACGCACCCACCTTGCAAGTGCTGGCAGCACATATGACGTCGTGTGGTAGCTGTCCTCATCGCCTAAGTAGAGCTGCACTGGCTCGCAGCCCTTGAAGTGCTGGGGGATGGTCTGCACCCAGTCCTCGACAGCGCCGCCGTCACTGCTGTCATGCACACTGCTGAGGTCGATGTGCTGGACAGCTCCAAAGCACAGGTCGCGCAGCTGGCTGCATGTGAGGGCGACGTCCGCGGCTGAGCCTTGAGCAGACAGCTTGGGCAGCAATACCTGGGCCCAAGTGTCCACATCCAAGGACGATAAGCATTGCAGGAGTGCTGACAGGCTGGTCCCAGTGGGGGTGGTGATGTCCTGCAGCAGCAGCAGCATGCATCATCAGTAAAGCCACACATCAATAACAGGCATGCCTGTAAGACGTTACGCAGGTTGATAGCACCGGATGCTGGTCTGCAGTAGGCCCAAGAGCCTAAACAAGGAACCTACCTGCTGCATCATTTTGTTGTCTTTGTAGGCCGTTTTGGGGGATGCTGTTGCTTGAGATAAACTGAGAGTCGACCATCAACTCGTATAAGCATTAGAAGACGCCCAGCGACAGACCATGTTCGAAACCGAAACCGTTGCCAACCACTGACCGGTGGGATCATATGGGGACTCTCAGCGTCACTATTTGAGGTTGTGTTTTCCTTTCCTTCACCGACGAGAGTTTCAGACGGTGGATCTTCAGTTTCTGTCACTCTGGTACTCCCTCAATATTGCCAAGATCCACCTTTCACCTGACCTGCCCAAGATCCCCTCATCATCAGCCTCTCCCGAACCAGGTACAGCCCAGTTGGGTACTGCTCGGCTCAGTTTTGGGTGTGATGGCTCGTGTGCTAACTCCCTGGCTGCTGCCCGTCAGCTGATCACTGACAACACTCTCCTGTCTTGGCCTGTCCAGGTTCATCCCCATGACTCACAAAACCGGCAGCCCGCTGCTTCAGTGCCTGGAAAAGCTAAATGACGATGTCTGGGAGCAGGTTCTTCTTCCCATGCTGCTGCAGCATGGCAGTGCAGCCGCAGTCGCCCTCTCCTGCACCCAGCTCCGCAGGCTGTGCCAGCACAGCAAACTCACTCTGAATCTTTTGACCATGCCGAACAGCTCCATCAGCGCACAGCAGGCGGCCGACCATGCAGCAGCAGCAGCCACCCACTTCCCCAACTGCAATACAGTGTATCTGTGCGCATACGATGAGACCTCGTATTGGCAGCTTCCGGTGGTGCTGCCGCTGCTAGGCAGGTGAGTTGTGGCGTGGGGAACCAGCCCATGCTGAAGTAAGGTGTGAATTTTGAAGGTGCATGCACCTTATTAATCATCCAAGTACTCACAGTCTGTGGTCCTGCTGCATTGCTGAATGCAAGCTGCATGCTGGCCTATTGCATACTTTGTGAGTGTAGGGGAGCAGAACGGACAGGGGTGTGCGCACCATCGTACTCAACATGATGATGATACACGTTGTGGTGCTGCTTTCACACCAACACTATCGTCAGCGACATGCACACCGTGCCCTCACTGCGGCAGGACTGGTCGTGCTGATGCCCGAGCTGCTGATGCCCGAGCTGCTGGGCAGGCCTGCGCATTCTGTTCAGTGCATGCACCCTTGACTATCATGTTGTGTGGCTGCCGTGGGTGTGTGCATGTCGTGAACAGGCTACCCAAGCTCGACTTTATTAATCTGGACTTACGTCATGACAACCGGCCCCTCCCGGCCGCTATGCTGCTGGGCAGCTTGCGCACAGCATTGACGGGACTGCAGCACCTGTTCCTTGGTCTGGGATCGCGCCAGGACTGGACAGAGGCACCCTACTGTTGGGAGCGGCTGGCAGAGTTCACACACCTCAAGACCCTCACTGTGGAGTGGAAAAAGGTAGGTGTGGCAGGGCACGGGCTTGGTGCTGGCCTGACAGGTGCAGCTGTGGTAGTCCTGAACAGCAGCCCTCCGCTGCTTGACCCCTCCGCTGCTTGACACTGGTTTTTGTTGCTGCAGAAACTCTGGCCTCAACATCTGATGCATTTTCGTGAATTTGTGGTGCATTCGTCCTCCCCTCAATGATGCATGCACATGCCGTATGGGTGCTGCTGTGTGGCTGTAGGTAGAGAAGCCGTTCAATTGTGAGCACTTGTCGGTGCTGGGGAAGCTTGGCAACTTGGAGCAGCTCGCAGTGCAAATCACAGGCGGCGGAGCGGTCCTGCATGCGCCTGACAATGCACCACACCTGTATGGCTGGCTGAGTTCTCTGTCAGCACTGACTCGTCTTGTGCTGTCAGTCCCAACTGTCAATGGTGTGCCCAGCATCAGCGCCTGCACCAGCTTGTGCCATCTAAGTTTGCAAGGGGCAGTGGGGCAAGGGCCCTGGCTGCAGCTTGGGCAAGCTGAGTGGGATGCTCTAGGGCAGCTCACTAAGCTCACGGCGCTGGACGTGTCCCATGGCTTTGAAGCCACAGCAGTGTCAGATGCATGCACCGCAGCTGTGTCGCGGATGGGTGCGCTTGTGTCGTTGTGGGGTCCCTTCTGGACGGAAGACACTTTGCAAGTGCTGAGCCAGCTGCCCCGCTTGGAAGAAATCAGGGGTGGCTGGGGTGAGGGCCAGCTTGGTAATGCAGCCCTACCGAGAGCATTGGACCCTACATGCGCACGGGTCACTGCCTTGGAGGTGCTGGGTGGGGATGCGCCCTTCCGGGCCTTCCCCAACCTGCGGAAGATTTCTTTGTGGAGCAGCACTACACTGCTTACCCTGGAAGCTTTGGCTGCTTTGCCACAGCACTGCCCAACATTGCAGGAGATGTGGGTGGGGCATGAGTTAGCTCCAAGCTTGCACCCACCCTTCACTCTTGATGACGCCACTCCTCTCCCTGAGCGCATCGCAGCCATGGCGTCCTTGTCGCAGCTTGAGCACCTGTCTGTGCTGGGTTGGAAGCCCTCTGTGGATGCAGAGGTGGCGGCGCTGGTTGCTGCTGTTGAGCGGCTCTCAGGGCTGAAGCACGTCGCAGTAGTGGTTGAAATGGGCAGCAGGGTGTCTTGTGTGGGCCTATTGCACCTGGCTCGCCTTGCTCAGGTTGAAAAGCTGCAGTTGTCGTGGATTGACGAGACCCGGCTTCCTGATGTTGCAGGGGCAACTGGTCTGCTGAGTGTGTTGTGTCGTGTGCGTTGCATGGAGGTGCTAGTGGCTGGCCCTCGTGGCCAAGGGCGTATGGCAAAAGCCCGGAGGTTGTGTGACGAGCAAGGCCTGCCGGTGCCTCAGGAGCTTGTGATAAAGAGGCTCCAGGCCCAGTAGCAAGGTGTTGGGCTCGGTAGGGTGGTGGGACCCAGCTGTCACTGCAATAGTGTTGTTTTGGCCATGAGCATACTTGCTTGTCATTCAAGTGTGTGGCCACCGCAGTAGTTTGGGCGGACACATGCCGTCAGTTCACCAGAGGGTGCACGTGCATGCCTATCCCTTCAAGTTGTGTTTGTCCCTGGCAGCTTCAACAACATGAGTTGAAATTCTCTCCATGCCTTGCCCCTGTGTCCCTGCACTTGTATCATGTGCACATGTGTCATGGTTGGTCTTTGTGCTGGTGGTTTATTGCAGTATTATAAAGTTGCTATGTTGCTCTGGCTCGCTGAAGTGTGTCGCCCCAGCATAACGATTGCCGTTCCATGTTCAGCAAGCGCCCTTGGCATGGCACCGCCCTGCGACTACTGGCGCCTACGGCACAGCCAGCCATGCAGGTTGTAAACGTCACAGGGTTGAACCCTGCGGCCAGCCAGGGAAGCTGCATGACTGTGTTTGTGGTGTCTTGTGGAGTTGTGTCATTGAGTTGAGGGGATTCTTGAACGTTGGGCAGAACTGGGGGACAAGCGGTGGGCCTCCACCACTTACAGACCTGACAAGCAATGTACGATACACCTCAAGTTGAGGTGTGGCGTTGTGTGCAGCCCCTTTGACCATGGCTGTGCTGTGGGCATGTTGCAAACAAGTGGTGCCGTACCCGGCGTCGGTGCTCTGCAACTAGGCAAGATGGCCAAGGGGCCTGCGTTGTTACCCATGCGTGCATGTAAAGTGATGATGTGATGTTGTTGCCGTCTTCATGACACGCAATGCATCATACTGGTGCACTGGTGTGTGACGCATTGGCGTGCCGACGCCTTTCCACTGACTGCAACTGTGTCCAGCCAAGATTGCATGTGTTAGATGTCTTGTTTTGATGGATGCCAACAGCAGCCGCCAACACGTTGGTTGATAGGCTGCGTGAGCTTGCATGCTGTATGAAGAGCATTTTCAATGTCTTTGTCTACGTAAAACTAGAAGGAAGCATACACTTTCAGTGTAGATCTTTTAGTGACCTGGACATGGTCACTATGTCCAAACGCTCTGCTTGCTGCTACCATGCTGCCTCGACCAACCTACAATGCACTGCCTGATACACAGCATGATACATTGCACCATGATGGTCAGTATAACTTTTGCTCGGTGTCTCACACGTGCACCTGACCATAGGAGCCATCCGTCATGCCGATAAAGCCATGTCGTCACAGTTCCAAATCAACTGATCCCATCAAACTCCATGCGTGGCCATGCAGCCGTATACGCCTGAAAAGCAGCAGTGCTCCGAGCACGAGTTGTGCTAACCACCGCTAGAAAAACCTCGGACCCACCCAACAGAACATATATCCCTCAAGGGCTGCAATGCTTGCGTGCTAGTGGCGCTCCAGCCTCATGATGTTGAGGTCATGGGGCAGTGGCAGCCCCTGTTGTTCACACAAACCCCGGGCACCCAACATGCGAAACTCAACTTGCGGGCCAGCTGCCAACATTTCCACAAAGGATACATGACACAACATGCTCAACAGAGCAGTCGCTCCTGCGACATCAGGCAGTTGTGTGTCGTCATTCCAAAGAATCTGCAGCTTCTCAACCTGAGCAAGACGAGCCAGGTGCAACAGGCCGACACACGACACTTGGCTGCCGCTTTCCAGCACCATGGCAACATGCTTCGGCTTTGCCAGCGGCTCGATAGCTGCAACTAGCGCCGCCACCTCCGCATCCACAGACGGCTTCCAACCCAGCACAGACAGTTGCTCAAGCCGTGACAAGGACTTGATAGCTGCAATACGCTGTGAGACAGGAGTGGTGTTGTCTAGAGTGAAGGGACGCACGCTGGGCAAGGACTCGTGGCTCACCCACATCTCCTGCACCTTTGGATTATGCTGCAACAAAGCAGCCAAAGCGTCCAAGGACAGCAGGGTGGTGTGGCTCCACAAAGATATCTTCAGTAGGTTGGGGAAGGCCCGAAACGGCGCATCCCCACCCAACACCTCCAAGGCAGTGACATGTGCACAAATGGGATCACGTGCTCTCAGTGGTGCAGCATTGTCAAGCTGATGCGTGCCCCAGCAACCCCTGCTGTGATGTAAGCATGGCAGCTGGCTCAATATCTGCAGAGTGTCTTCTGTCCACAAGGGACCCCCAACCGACACAAGAGCTCCCATCCGTGACAGCGCTGCATTGCACGCCTCTGCCACAGCCGCCGCAGCTTGAAAGCCCATGGCCGCGTCCAGCACTGTGAGCTTAGTGAGCTGCCCTAGCGCGTCCCACTCAGCTTGCCCAAGCTGCAGCTGGGGCCCGGGTCCCACTGCCCCCAACAAGACCAAATCGCACAAGCTGGTGCACCCGCCGATGGTGGACAAGCCGCTGACAGTTGGGAGTGACATCACAAGGCGTGTCAGTGCTGAGAGGGACCCCAACCAGCCATACAGCTGTGGCACTTCTGGCTGCGGCGCCGCACTGGCAGGCACATCCAAGACTGCTTGGGGATCTGGGATATGTACTACGAGCTCCTCCAAGGTGCTGAGGTTTCCCAGCACCGACAAGTGTTCGCAGCTGAACGGCGCCTCTGCCTGCATCCACGAAGCAGCATCACCCACACGGCAAGTGCTCAGTACTGTGTTCCTTCTATTTTGTTTTGCTATCTCCGTAAGATCCGTGAATGGCTGGCATGAGCTCATGAGCTTCATAGCTACAGGTGTGACTTTTGTGTGATTTGAAGTGCATGAATCACAACGCTGCCCTTATGATCACCAAAGCAGAGGACACTAGACCATAAGACTGCCACTGATCTTGATGCCCCTAACCGTAAACCCCAATAGTACAAACTGTGCAACAGTGGAAGTTCCAGAACTAGAGATGGAAAGGCTATTGCTGCCCTCAAGGTTGGTCACAACGGGTCACACGAGTCAACGCTGTACTGGCAGTGCTGGTGATGTCCATTGCCTAGCAAACAGTCAGGCACAGTGCAATGGCTAACTCTGCCAGCAGGCAACCAGACCATGCTATTCGTGCTCTTGACAACATGTGCCGCATAGCTTGTGCATACACAGCTACATGTTGCACCTGTAGCTGAGTGGCTCACAGAGCTCGGAATGGTTTGCACCTTGTGTTGCTCAAACAACCCCAAGTGTGCCACACACTCGCCACCAGAGTAATGCACAATAGACTTGTCTGAACTGTAGGTACTGTGAATCAAGTGTGAGTTGTTTGTGAGCCGTCTTGCTGAGCCGATGTGCGTAGGAGCTGCACACGTCAGGTGTGATGCCGGGATTATGTGCGTGACATCCCCAGTTGTGGGTGAATGACTCCGTCCTGCAGTTGGTCACATTGACAGCGTTGTGCAAGTTGATGTACATGGGACTATCTAGATACACCTGCATCTGCCAGCTTCAGCACCAAAGTCATGCCCAGCCACACTTACCTGCCGGCACTCCACTGAGAGGGTCTTGAGGTGTGTGAACTCTGCCAGGTGCTCCCAGCAGTAGGGTGCCTCTGTCCAGTCCTGGCTCGACCCCAGACCCAGAAACAGGTGCTGCAGTCCCGTCAATGCTGTGCGCAGGATGCCCAGCAGCATGGCGCCAGGGAGGGGCCGGTCATCACCACGCAGCTCTAACCCGACAGTGTCGAGCTTGGTGAGTCTGTTTCAGCACAAGGTCGGTGCACCAACAGCAGCCAGACAGCACAGGACTTTGTATTGAGCGGCTGCGCTTTTGTCAGTCGCACCTTACACCTGATGGCATTGCCTGCAGGTGCGAGTGAGCTTCAAAACTGCCAATGCAGTGCAGCTGTCACACGTATGGATGTGCTGGTGTGCTGGTGTGTGCAGTGAGCATGCAGGAGTTGCAGGTCCTCTCAAGTATATGGCACTGGCAGGACCAGTGTTACAGCGTGCAACCATGTGATGTTTCCTTTAAGGTATTTTTCTCATATCATGGTAGGGTGTACATCACTCATCCAACATGCCTGCTGGCAGCTTAAGTGACACAAGCACAACACAATGGCTACTGTCCAGAGGGTGTGCGGATGTGCGCACAGCCTTCTGTGTCGCAAACTACTGAAATAGTGTGTACTACGCGGAGCAAGCAGCCATCAGCACGTTCTGAAACCCCAAGTTCCAGCATCCCTGCTAGCGCCCCACTCGTGCCCAATCAGCAGCTCACCTGCCCAGCAGCGGCAGCACCACCGGCAGCTGCCAGTAGCAGGTCTCATCATGTGCGGACAGGTACACTGTCCTGCAGTTGGGGAAGTGTGAGGCTAATGCTGCTGCATGGCAGGCCAGTTGCTGTGCGCTGGTGGAGCTGCTTGGCATCTCGACCAGATGGAGGGTGTCTACGCTGTGCTGGCACAGCCTGCGCAGCTGCGTGCAGGAGAGGGCAACTGCGGCTGCACTGCCCTGCTGCTGCAGCTTTGGGAGAAGGACCTGCTCCCAAACATCGTCGTTGAGCTTTTCCAGGCACTGCAGCAGCGGGCTGCCGGTTTGGTGAGTCATGGTGACAGGATGGTCCTAGACAGGTGAGCAAAAGGGAGCAT
Organism: Desmodesmus armatus; assembly: GCA_007449985.2. Taxonomy (NCBI): domain Eukaryota; kingdom Viridiplantae; phylum Chlorophyta; class Chlorophyceae; order Sphaeropleales; family Scenedesmaceae; genus Desmodesmus; species Desmodesmus armatus. Next base: position 51,929 of record VIIQ02000149.1, on the reverse strand, counting down.
TTGTCAGGAGTGGTGGTGGCAGCATACGAGAAGCTGAAGTACAGACTCATCGATCCAAGGTCACGCAGGTGCACCCACCCAGCAGATAGGTGCCACCAGGCAACCTAGTTCATCAACTGATCACGACTGCTGCTGGGGTCCCTGGCACAGTTCGGCAGGTTTTGCGACAGACTTGCAGACACAGATAGGCTGAAAACGTAAATCCTGTCATAACGGGTGAGCAAAGGGAAAAAGCACTCCCCATCCATGGCTTCACGTAATCAGCAGTTGCGGTTGACCGTTGACAACAGGCATTGAAACGCTGCCGATGGGCACCCTTCGTTATGCTTACTGAGGACTGTAGGCAAGCGGTTTGATATCACCCTGACCATTGTTACGGTTACCAGTACAATCTGAACATGAGCAAAAAAAACAAATCCATCACGATTTTCCTGTGGGGCCTGTATCCGCCTGTAACTCAGGATTCGAGATCCAAATCAGTCAGACTACAATGTTCTCTGACAAAATCGTAGCTGCGTGCAGCGAGGAGGGCAGCTGACAACTGATCGCAGTGTGCAGCAGCACTCTGCTAACACTGCATGCACCAAATGCTTTGAAATACTGCTGTTGCAGCCTTTCGTGCCCCAGATGCGGGCAGAGTGCTGTCCAAAATCGTGACAGTTGCTGTAACAAATGCACGCCATGGATCTGCATGTACTGAAGGGAAGGCTTTTTGGAATCTACAACGTCAAAGGGCCTTCAAATTCCGATGTGTGCAGCAGGCGTCCAGTTCCGAAAACGTGTTTTACGTGCAGTCACCTGAACGAAAAATAAACGGGGGCTAAAACTGGAACATGTATGCTCTGATGACAGATCAATGCTCACCAGGGGCATCCGATGCCTTGTTCAAGAGTGGCGGTTTTTGTAACAGTTGTTATGACATGGCATCGGAAACTACCACTGTGCAGGCCCCGCATGCACTTTGTAAGCCGCTTCAACGTACAGGCAGCATCATGCACATTGCAGACACCACGTGGTAGTTGTAGCAGCCGGGCTCTGCAAGCAGGCAGGCACCTCCACACCTTGCAACCCACTGATCACAACACCACAGGAGCCACCCCAAATAATTCGACTGGTAACCGCTCCATCCGGGTCTGTTTACGCGTGTACATGAGACAACACGGGGCAGCAGTTCGGACGCACTGATCAGTGCATGTTCATGGTCATGACCGGCACGTAAACGTGGATTATTGCGGCACACCATCCAGCTCTCCAGGCCTTTCTATGTATTATTGATCGCGTTGGGCACTCCGGCGCATGTTGTGCATGCCGCTGCGCAGCATGCTGCAGGACAGCTTGGCAGCACTCTTGAACTTCTTGCCATCCTTGCATGTGGACACGTGGGCACAGGTCTTGTTGCCATTGTAGTTGCACATGGCAGTAATCATGCTACAAGCACCTGCCAGGTACCGCACACTGGCACTGTGGTTGTGTGGTGCAAGCATGCCATGTCATGATGGACCATGCACATGTGCACCGTCTGTCCCTCCCTGTTACAAGGTTCAGGATGCCTTGATGATCCAACACACTGAGAGAAACAGCAATAAAAAGTCAACGTGATCAGGGGGAGGAGGTACCGGTACAGTAACAGAACCGCAACAAGGGAGTCCGACTTACTAGTAGCTATTAGCTGTTAGTGGCGATCATTAGCATACTCGTGACGTAGCTTTGCTGAAGATGCGCCGGCTGCGATACGCTGCCCCGCTCAGCAGTACTGCTCCTAGTGCCTTCCTCAAAAGTGCCCCTTCTTCTGTGCCAGGTGTGACCACTCTTTCCCTTTCAGGTCGTGTTGCTTCGTGAAAGAGCCTGCATACTTTTTCAAAGTCAATGGAGTCTCCTGGGGGGCCTGCACTGCAGCAGGTGCAACAGGAGCAGGTGCTGAAGCAGCAGCAGCAGCAGCAGCAGCAGCAGCAGCAGCAGCAGCAGCAGCAGCAGCAGCAGCAGCAGGGGGTTCCAAGCGAGGCAGAGGATGCATCTGTGGCCATCATAGTATCAGAAGACATACTGCAATGGCTGAATGGCACTGGTTTCCACGAAGGCGTGTTCAGAGACAAACTGAATTATTGCAGAGCACAGCTAACAGAAGCAGGACCAGACAATGCCTGGCGGTGGGCGAAAACGCAGCTAGTAACCAAGGTATGGCCCAAGTGGGGACATGTGTCTCTCATGAACCCATATCATTCTGCAGTGCTATCAGGTGAACCCACCACCTGCCCCCACAAGCGTCCTGCTTCTGCAACATCTCTCAGAAGAGTCCCAATCAGCAGGTGGATGCCAACCAGTGGCTTGGAGTGGGTTTGCCCTTCATTCTGCTACTATCTTGCCCCTGTGTGCTCCACAACTAGTGCCTATGCTTAAAACCACAGCAACAAGGCAACTAAGCACTTGTCAGCATACTTCAGGCTTTGACACAGGTCTTGTCAGCCTTGACTGCTGTTGCTGCACATGCATTGGCTTCTTGTGGGACGGCTGTCCGCCTGGCAGGGTAGTCCTTGGGCTGCTGCTCTGTCGCTATTCGGCAGGGTGGGCGCACCTTCATATCAACCAGAATCCTGCTGCAACCGCTTGAATCAACCTTCCCCTTCATGAGCCCTTGGCTCGCTGGCTAGTGCTGAGGTTTGGGATCCAACCCCACAATCACTAAACTGTCATGTACTGTACTGTATGTTTCTGCTTAACGACGCATATGCAGATGGTGAAGCACCTAGCAGACCCAGTGAAACTCACCGTGATAGTTTCAGGAGCCGCCTCCACAGCAGCACAGATGTGCAGCCGATTGGTCAGCTTCCTAGCAGAGCTGGAGGGCTGCCTGCGTGCCCATTACGTAACCCGGAGTCCCGGCGTCAACCGCAGGAACCTCCATAAGGGCTGCCTCTCGACAGCCCCAGCACAGCTGCAGGAATCAGGGCTGCTGGAGGCCATTGAGTCCATGCTGTTGGCTGTGAGGCAACAGCGGCAGCAGCAGCAGCAGCAGCAGCAGCAGCAGCAGCAGCAGCAGCAGCAGCAGCGGCTGCAGCAGCTGCAAGGGTCCATCGACGCAGCTGCGGCTCACGCTGCCAGTTGCTGTCGCCTTGGACAGGGCGCAGAATGCTTTGCCGCGGTTTACGGCAGCTCCACGTGTCACTGCCTCAGCACAGCAGCAGCAGCAGCAGCAGCAGCAGCAGCAGCACCAGCAGGTGCGGCAGCAGGGGTGGACGGCACAGCAGCTGCCGCCGCAGTAGCAGCAGCAGGAGGAGGGGGAGCAGCAGCGACGGCACAAGCGGCAGAGCAAGGCAGTGCAGATGGGGAAGCGCTCCAAGCTGCCGCCGCCGCTGCTACTGCTGCTGCTCCTGTTCAGGGTGTTGACGGACGACCCTGCCGCAGCTGCATGCTAGCACATGCGGAGCTGCTGTCTGCCTGCAGCGCCCTGCTGCGGTACTGGCCCGAGTGTGTGCTGAACCAGGACGCTGCCGTCATTGGCTGGGTGACAGCAGCGGTAGAGTGCGCTCTGGACCTCCTGCGGGATGTCAGCGCGGTTGTCTTGCAGCACCAGCAGCACCAGCAGCAGCAGCAGCAGCAGCAGCAGCAGCAGCAGCAGCAGCAGCAGCAGCAGCAGGAGGCAGCTGGTGAAGACAGCAGCAAGCAGCCAGCACCACCCCCAGAATGTGTCCTGCAGGCAGGGCTAGCAGCACTCGACATGCTGGCAGCATTGTGCTTTGCTGCGTCTGACCCTCTAGAGGGTCAGGTGTATGGAATGTATGAGGAGGAGGTGCAGTGCCAGCGGGGTGTGCTGGACCAGCCATGCATGCTGCCCAGTTTACTTGCAGCGGCGGCTGCTGCTGTGCTGGGGCAGGAAATGCAGCGGTGGCTGTGCAGGAGTGCTGCAGCGGCGGCTGCGGGCAGCAGCAGTGCTGGTGTAGTGACTGCTTCTGCTGCTTCTGCAGCGAGCTGCAGCGGCGGTGCACCTGGCGATGCAGATGATGGTGTGGCAGGGGCTGCCGGCAGCAGCAGCAGCAGCACCAAACCAGCAAGCAGTGCCGTACCTGCTGCTGCAGACGGAACCTGCTGCAGCGACACAGCTAGTGATGCAGTCGGGGTGTGGCAGCAGCGGCCTGGCAGCTGGTGTGTGTGACTGAGCAGTGGGCGTGTGGTCAGCTGCTGCCGCAGCCCCTTGCAGCCCTGCTCGACACACTGGGCTGCAGCCCACAGGCCTTCCTCTGGCTCGCCTGTGTCTGGCAGCAGCAGCAGCAGCAGCAGCAGCAGCAGCAGCAGCAGCAGCAGCAGCAGGAGCAGGCTGAGGCTGGGTGCGGCAGCCACCAACCCCAACCCCAACCCCAGCACCAGCAGGACGAACAGCAGCAGGCTAGCAGCAGCCCCGGCAGCCAGCAGCAGCAGCAGGGCAGCACGGGCCATGGCACCCAGCAGCTGCACCCCAGTAGCAGCAGCAACAGCAGCAGCAGCAGCAGCAGCAGCAGTGAGCAGGTGGTCACAGACCTGCTCGCCAACGTGTGCAAGGCGTACGATTACGTTTGGAGCACCCAATGCAGGCAGCGTTCACGGCTAGCCACTTGCTGGGACCAGGCCCAATCGCAAGACGAGCCCGCGCTGACAACGCGTCTGCGCAGCTGCATAAGCAAGGGCCAGCACCTGCCCTGGCACAAACAGCAGCACCTGCTATTCAGCAGCCTGTTGCTGCGTTGGGCTGTGCGGTCTCGTGTCAAGGGTATGTTTCAGGGGATTCCAGCGGATTCTGCTGCACCATGGTTGAGGCATGAAAGGCAGTGGCTTACAAGCAGGGAGTGTGTTTTGAAGGCATCAGGCACAGCAGCAGAGTGCCTTAGTGTTTGGTGGAGCTGGACCGGCTACATGCAGCAGCAGCAGCAGCAGCTGGGGGTCAGGGAAGCAGCTGTAGGGTCAGCCAAGCAGCTTGTTGACCCTTGGGCCAAGGGTGGGGTGCTGTCAGTCGCTCTGCTGCTAGATCAGCTGCAAGCATACTGCCTGCTGCTGGCACAGAGGGTGCAGGAGCTGCAGCTGGTGACCAGCACTGCTGCTGCTGCCGCTGCTGCAACTACTGCTGCCGCTGCTGTTACTACTGCTGCCGCTGCAGGCAGCAGCGGCAGCGGCAGCAGCACCGGCAGCGGTGCCGCAGGCAGCAGCAGCAGCAGTGCTGACAGCACAGGCGGCAGCAGTCCTTTCGGCGAGTATGACGGGTACGGTTTTTTCGAGAGCCCGTCGCAAATCAACCGGGTGGTTATGGCTGTAGCGGCCCTGCTGCAGCACATCAACCTGGTGCTGCATATGCTGCTTGATGCAGCAGCAGATGACGTCAGTGTGTTACAGCAGTGCGGGCCGCAGCTGTTCCAGCTAGCTGGGGTTTTAGAGGCCCTGTTGAGGTACAGGGGCCTCTGGCACTGCAGTAGGCTGGTGTTGGATGTTGACCAGCCTTTGATGTTGCTGCTGCGGCTGCTGCTCGCCCCCACGAACAAGCCCCCAGGCGAGTTGCGGCCGATAGTTCCTGCTCCCGCAGCAGCTAGTGTGCAGCAGGAGGGGACAGCGGCACCAGCAGCAGCAGCGGCGGCGGCGGCGGAGAGGCTGCTGACAGGTTATAAGGAGTGTGGGTGTTTGCCATACCTTGCCCTCACCACACCCCTAGGCAGCAAGCAGCAGCGGCGGCTGCTGGGGCTGCTGTTCAGTGCTGCCAAGCTGTTCAGCACACACCCGAATGCGATGTTTGTGGAGGGTGCCAGACGCGACTTGGCAGAGCATCAGCAGCAGTGGCTGCAGGGTGCTTACCTCACTGTCACTGCTGCTTGCTTGGTGACCAGGGTGTTGCTCGCCACAACACCGGCCCAGCGGGGTGAGGGTGTTGGAGCCACAGCGGGCAGCTCTGCGAGCAGCAGAAGCCCTGGCACTGGCAGCAACAGCAGCTCGCAGGTGCAGCAGCAGCAGCAGCATGGGGGTCAGGGTGGCCCACCCCCGGGGGCCGCAAGCAGCCAGGCCAGCTGCGCGGCCAGCAGCAGCTGCCACAGCTGTGGGTTGGGTGCAGATGGGACTGCTGCACTGCTGCCGTGGCTGGTGCTGCTGGGGCGAGCCCTAGATCTATGGGTGGTCCTGTTCAAGACGTACGTGCAGCTACTGGCTCCCAAGCCACCTCAGCAGCGCAGCACTGGCCAGCAAGCAGGGCAGAGTGCAGGCAGCATGCAGACATCGCTGTCTGAGGTTCGGGAGCAGCGGGTGAAGCTGTATGGTCTGGTGGGGTCTATTGAGGCAGTGATGCTGCTGGGCGATGCTTTTGACATCGCTGTCGAGCCAGCCATGCTCGTCCTTGAGCTGCTGCTGCAAGCACGCAGCAACATGCCAGTACCGACTGATGCAGCCGAGCAGCCAGCGGACGACTGGAGGGAGGGTGTTTGGGAGCGGTATGCGTTGATGCCGTTTGCCATGCCGGAGTGTGCCCGCCTCGGTGCGAGCTCCCGCCAACTGAAACAGCAGCTCGCAGAGCAAGGGGTGCAGCTGACGGTAGTCGAGGCAACGCACCGTTGGCCGCTCTGGGGCCCTCTGTTGCAGTCCGTTGCAGAGCTGCGGTACACTATGGGGGAGGGTGGTGTGTCTTTCGTCATAACGGAGAGTTGCCGCACTTTGCAGGAGATTGGAGAAGAGGCGCAGGATTTTATGAAGTGGCGACAGTCCGACATCCGGCCTATGTTTCGGGATTGGTCGATGAGTAAGCCAGCTGTGCTGAAGGCAGCTGCTGCCATGCTGTCGGGTGGTGAGCACAGTGTCGTCGATTTAGCTATAGCGGGCTGGCTGTGCAGTCCCACCATTGCGGAGGATTTGCTGCATCGGCTGCAGGAGGTCAACTCATGGCTCAGCACGCTGCCCATCCATGAGGCCTGCAACAACCCAACCTGCAGGACTTTTGGCGGGAACAGCGAGCAGGGGCTGGTGAGCGGCAAGGCGTGCGTGTGTGGGGGCTGCGGGGTAGGGCACTACTGCAGCAGGCCATGCCTCAGGAGGCACTGGCCGCTGCATCAGCTGTTGTGCAAGCTGGCCCAGTATGACGTGTGAGCAGGGAGTCGTGGGAGTGTCTGTGTGATGGCGTGTGGTAAGATGCGGCACTGTTGATTATGTTTCAAACTGCATGATGCTGTCTGTGGTGCTGCCAGCCATGGTAGTCAGGCAAGGGCTGCGGGTGGTGTTGATCGCTGGCTCAGCGTTGCGCAGTGTGTTGTGCTGATGTAAGGACAGGTTCCATTTCCTTGACTTGAGATTGATCGTGATGCCTTGATGGAGTTTGTTCTACTTTCAGCAGTGCTGGACACTTGCTGCATAACCAATGGCTGCAATCATGCAACCAAAGAAGCTGATACTGCACTTCAAGACTCCTTCAAAGCTGCACACATCTGTGTCGAACCATTGAAGGCAACTCGAATGTGCTTGGCGTTGATTGGGGGCTGCCTTGGCTGCACACAACAGCAGCTGCACTGAGCCATTCACTCAGCTTGATGCAGCCAGATTGGATATGCTTCTGCGAGATTGTTTTTGTGCCCCGGGCCCTGTTGGTGAGCTGCCCCAATCAATGATCGAGGGTAGGAGGGGGGGGGGGGGGGTAGGGAGAACTGAGTTGCAGGATGCACCCTGCCCATCCCCATGCGGCTAACATACCGGTAATCAACAAGTTGGTGGCAGCATGAGGGGAAGAAACACTTCTCTGAATGGGAAGATTACTTCCATGCCAACCTGTCAGCTTTTGCACGGCGGTTGCATCATGGGTGTGACCTCATGTGATTCGACACGACGAGAGCCATTGTCACCTGTTCGGATACACGCATCTCGCTGGTTCGTGTTCCACGCGCTTGTAGAGGTGCACTAACGTTGCCCTCAGAGCAGCAGCAGCCACCACACCTCTTCGCACATCGCACCTGCTTATCACTTCCTGAAAGTCTTTTGTGACAAACCAGCAACATGTCCAGCACAGAAGAGACTGACAAGCAGATTGAGATATGGAAAGTGAAGCGGGTGCGTCAGATGGTTTAGTTGTGTGTCGTCATGGCTCCTCATGCAGAGCCCAGAGCAGCTGGCTGACGCCGCCGGTGTTATGATATGCAGTTGATCAAGGCCCTGGAGGCAGCACGTGGCAATGGAACCAGCATGATCAGCCTCATCCTGCCTCCCAAGGATCAGGTGCTGCCTTCTGCTTGGGTCAGCTGCAGCAGGGCTCTCTTATGTAGATAGCGCGTCACCTACGGTTACCATCAAGCATTCAAAACAGGTTCAGTGTTGAGCAGCAGCAACAGCAAGCTCCACCACCCTACAGCAAACTGGGGGGTTGCCCAGTTGGCTGCTGCTCGCCTGGCCCTCAGCTTTGTGTTGATAGCGCTGACAAATGCAGCATGCAGCATGTTTCATGTCTTCTCCAGCACACAATCCAGCAAGCCAGCATCCCAGATGCCCCAGCGGCCTGGGTCAGAACGCCAGGTTTGCAGCAGCTGTCTCTCCAGCCTATGCGCTGCCGACACCAGCGTGCATTGCCTCACACGGCATGCTTACTGTATCCCCGCTGTCCTGCTGCCTGCTGTCCTGCTGCTCATGCTCCTGCAGATTGCTCGTGTGCAGAAGATGTTGGGTGATGAGTACGGCACAGCCTCCAACATCAAGTCTCGTGTGAACAGGCTGTCAGTGCTGGGAGCAATCACGTCAGCACAGCAGCGACTCAAACTGTACAACAAGGTGCGCAGGACAGTGCATATTGCAAATGGAATGTTGCAGCTGCAGCAGCTGTTGGTTTGCAAGGTGTGCATTTGCAGCCATGATTTGGGTGGGTGGGGGGTGGGGGGGGTGGGGGGGGGGGGCAGGACAGTAGCTGGCTTGCAAACAGAGTGTGCTGTGACTGCTGGTGCGGGCAGGCAGCGTCGCTCTTCCCCTGCTTTTTCGGTGAGAAGCAGCGGCAGTTGCAATGCCGCAATTGGCAAGGCAGCAGGTGCAGCTGCAGTTGCTTACTGTTTGGTGGCAGGTGTTGTGCGGCTGCTGCAACAGTTGGGTGGCAGCAGACTGGGGGCGCATTCCTTGTCTGTCCAGCTACTGCAGCAACTGCACAACACCTGAACATGGCACGCACAGTAATGAATGATGTGCTGAAAAGATGGAGTGGTGGTGGTGGTGGTGGCGGCGGTGGCAGGGGGGGGGGGGGAGTGATGATGGTGGCCAGGTGCAGTTGCAGTTCCTTGTTCAGGTCGCTTGTGGCTGCTGGAGCAGTTGGGGTGAGCTGCGGCATGCAGCTGCATCCCGCCCCTTTCCAACTGCTCCAGCAGCTGCACATCACCTGAACACGCATCTGAAGTAGCGAAGCTAGGTTGGCACTGCGGTGGCGGTGATTGAGGGTGGGGGGGGGGGGGGGGGCGGTGGCCAGGGCGTGGCAGTCTGGGATGCTGTGCTGTAAGGATGGCCTGAGTGGTGGCTGCAGTGGCAGGGGGGGGGTGATGATGGGGCCAGGTGCAGTTGCAGTGCCTTGTTTGGGTTGCTTGTGGCTGCTGCTGCAGTTGAGATAGACCTTATGGATGCAACTGCATTCGGCCCTCTCCAACTGCTCCAGCAGCTGCACATCACCTGAAGAGGATGTGCGTTCTGTCTGGCGTGCTGTGCTGCTAGGTTGGCACTGGGGTGGTGGTGGGTAGTAGATGAAGGGGGGTCGGTGTTGACGAGGAGGCAGGGGGGATGTTGACATTGGCCAAGTGCAGACACAGTCGACGTTGGCCAAGTGCAGGCACGTAGCAGTTTTTTCCCTGAATTGCTTGTGACAGCTGCTGCTTGTGATGGCTGCTGCAGTTCGCACGTGCAGTCCACGGGCATGTCGTGCTGCAACGTGTGTTTGTGTGTGTGTGTGTGTGGGGGGGGGGGGGGTCGTGGGGGGTCATGGCAGGGGCTGGGGATGACAGTGGCTAGGCAGCATGCAAAGTTGCAGTTGCCTTTGAGATTGCGTGTGGCTGTTTCTGCAGCTGGCAGGTCTGCAAATGCATCCACATTGACGGCCTGGCCAGCCGCAGCAGTAGCTGTACAAAACCTCAAACGGGAAGTTGCACTATGGGGCGCTCTTTGGAAGGAAGGTACAGCGCTCTGTGGTTTGTGTAGACACAGGGAGTGCATCCAGCCAATGCATCAACCATCTCACCATTCATGTGTGTGTTGGGGGAGGGGGGGGGTCATATGGGGTCTTGTCTTGGGGGGGGGGGTGTAGGGATGACAGTGGCCAGGCAGCGTTGCTGGCTCTTTTGGGATTGTGTTTGGCTGTTGCTGCAGCTGGATGGCTCCGCAAGCAGGTCTGCATGGGGGGCCTGTCCAGCTGCTGCAGCAGCCCCACAAGACCAAAATGGCAGGTGCAGTCTGAGATGCTCTGCTGGGAGGACGGCACGGCTCTCTGTGGTGGGTGGGTGGGGTGGGGGGAGGGGGATGTTATGTGGAATCTCGGGGGGGGGGGACTGTGGTTATGCAGCGTGCATAGCTGCTGTCTCTGTTGGGATTGCGTGTGGCTGCTGCTGCAGCTGGATCAGGTGCCCTCAAGCATTTTCTGCATTTGGGGCCTGTCCAGCCGCTGCAGTAGCTGGACAAACCCACAATGTGCAGGTGCAGTCTGGGATGGGGGGGTGGGGTGGGGGGGGGGGGGGGGGACTGGGGTCTTCAGGGGAGGGGGGTGGCAGTGGTCAGGCAGCAGGCATACTTGCAGTTTCCTTTGGGATTGCATGTGGCTGCTGCTGCAGTTGGGAACTGGACACGTTTCCAACCGCTGCAGCAGCTCCACAAAACCCAAAAGTGCAGTTGCAGTTTGAGATGCTCTGCTGCCAGGATGGCATGGCGGTGGTGTGTGTGTGTGTGTGGGGGGGGGGGGGTATGTGGAGTCGCGGGGGGGGGGGGGGGGGGGTAACAGGGGCCAGGCAGCAGGCATAGTTGCAGCTTCTTATGGGGTTGCGTCTGTGCTGCTGCAGCTGAGGGGTTCCAAATGTGTCTGCATTTGGGGCCTGTCCAGCCGCGGCAGTAGCTGCACAAGACCCAAATGGCCAGGTGCAGTCTGGGGTGCTCTGCTGCTAGGATGGCACGGCGGCGGCGCGTGATGGTGTGTACGTGTGTGTGTGTGTGTGTGTGTGGGGGGGGGGGGGGGGTCATATCCGGACGGGGGGGAGGGGGGGTAGTAGTGATGACAGTATCCAGGCGGCAGGCACAGCTGCTGTCTCTTTTGGGATTGCATGTGGCTGCTGCTGGAGCTGAAACAGGCGCACAAACTTCCTACGTTTGGGCCTTTTCAGCCGCAGCAGTAGCTGCACAAGACCCAATATGGCAGGTGCCGTCTGGGATGCTGTACTGGAAGTACTGCTCGGCTCTCTGAGGTTTGTGTGTGTGTGGTGATGGGGGGGGGGGGGGGGGTCGCCAGGCAGCAGGCAAAGTTGCAATGTTTCCTTTGGGATTGCGTGTGGCTGCTGCTGCATTTGGGAACTGGACATGTTTCCAACCGCTGCAGTAGCTCTACAACACCCAAATTGCAGGTGCAGTCCGGCGTGCTGTGCTGCAAGGATGGCATGGCGGCGGTTTGTGTGTGGGCACAACACTCAAAATGGGCAGGTGCTCTGCTGCTAGGATGGCACGGCGGCTGTCAGTAGGGTTTGCATTGGCTCGATGGGTGAAGCTCAGTGTCTTACACCCACCCATCACTGCCGGCAAGGGGGCTGCTGATAGCACACTGCCCTGCGTCATCACTAGCGCATCACTGCAGGCGCCAAATTTACAAGGCACGAGTGCTATGCAGGGTATGGTATGGAGCAGCTGCGCAGTTGAAAGTACCCTATGAAAACCGGTGCTTGCATGGCAGCACGTGAGAACTTGGCAACCACAGCCCCCCCCCCCCTCCCCGAGGGGCAGCAGCACCCCCCCCCCCCCTCGACAGACGACAGCCGCAGGTGCATTCCAGCGGCCTGTAGCAGCTGTTGCAGGTGGACGGGTGCTTCTCAGCGGTTGTGTGAAGCTGCTAGCCCTCAACAACTCAGAGCAGTGCTCTCCAGCTGCTGCAGCAGCCACGGGCTAGCTGAGATGAGCATTGAATTACTGGCTGCCTGCAGTGCTGCCTTTGCCTTGGCATTGCTGGAACGTCGTGTTGCTTGGTGTTGCATTGTGTTCTTGGTGTTGCCAGGGAGTTCAGCATGGTCAGCAGATGTTAGTCATGCAGCAGTACTTGGCATGGCAGCGGCATCCATTCGTTGGTAGGGCCCTCTGGGCACCTCATGAGCCGTGGCTCGCTGGCTAGTGCCGAGGTTAGGACTCTGTCCCCAATTACTGTACTGTACTGTACATTCAGTATGGCATATTATTGCTGGTTCGGTTGCGTGTGGTTGCTAGTGTGGTTGCTGCCGTATCTGGAGGTGTAAGACCCCATGTAGCTCTTGTCACCCACAGCTGCTGTAGTAACCACACTGGCAACAGCATGCACCATCAGCGCCCCCCCCCCCCCTCCCTCCCCCCCCTGCCCCCGGAAGAGGCAAGGGGAGGGGTGGGGGTCAGTGTTAGTGTGGCGGGGGTGGGGGTGGGCTGGGGAATGGAGGGGATGGCGTCGATTGTTGGGTACTGGTTCCCAAGCATAGTACGTCACTAGCGGTCATGCATGTGCAAGGCAGCAGACATGTCCGTGGTCGCTATGCTTTGGGTTGTGCCTGCTGCTGCTTGAGTGCTGAGTTACTGGTGTGGTCTGTCCAGCTGTCTCACACGATCTGAAACAAGAGTTGCTACCTGCAAAGTCGCGGGGGGGGGGGGGGGGGGGGGGGGATAGCATGCTGGGGCCTACTTTTTCTACTGGCAGCACTAGCCACACAGCCGGTTTTTTGTGTCCCATTCCATAGCAGCATTTGTGAAGGGTTGTTTTTCGATGCATTGTAGCGGTGACATTGCTTGGTTACAATCATGCCGCTGACAGCACTGCGCTTGTTTCTCCTGCTTTTGCTGCTGCTGCTGCTGCTTTCTGTCTGTGTGCCTCAGTTGCCGCCGAATGGTCTGGTGGTGTACACAGGGATGGTGATGACAGAGGAGGGGAAGGAAAAGAAGGTGGGTGGGTGTCGTGGGTAGTGGGAATGGGTGTGGGGGCATATGTTGAAGCTGCGGGTGTGCTCGGTTGTGTTAGCCTGTGCCGTGTGGACATGACAGAGGAGGGCAAGCGGGAAATGTGGTTGAGTGGGTTGATTGATGGGGGGGGGTTTTGGGTGGCGGAGGGGGTCTAGATGTGCGCTTGTGGGCGAAAGGAAAGGGAGAGGTGTATATACGGGGTACCAATTGGATTGTGCGGTGGGTCAGTGATGGCGTTGGTGGTGTACAGGCATGGTCATGACGGAGCAGGGCAAGGAAAGGAAGGTGAGTGGAGGCATGGGGGGTTGGTTTGGAAGGTGGAGGAGATGATACCTGGATATATGTGGGTGTTGGAAGGGTGCAAGGATGGTTGGCTTGTGGGTGCATGAACAAGAGAAGGGACGGGCTGTGTGCTTTGACAGACAGAGTGCATTGGAGTTTGCAGATATTGTGCAGTGTTGTGCTCTGCTTGTGGTTGAATGTGCTGTGCTGTGTGCTGTGGTATGACGTCGTGCAGGTCAACATTGACTTTGAGCCGTTCAAGGCCATCAACACCTCCCTGTACATGTGTGACAACAAGTTCCACACAGCAGCACTCTCAGAACTGCTGGAGTCAGACAACAAGTGAGCCGGGAGGGGGGAGGGGAAGACAAAAGGGGGTTGGTGTCAGAGGGCTGCCATGTGTGTTTAGGGGGGGGGGTCCGTCACACATAAGCTGCTGTACGGTGTGCCCTTCCAACCAGATCGCCAGAAACATAGATTCGTGATTGTAGTATGTGCAGATGCAGGCTTCATTTTACCTGAATGTCCTCCCACACCATACCATGCTGCTGCTGCCCCTGTCCCGCAGGTATGGTTTCATTGTGATGGATGGCAATGGCACCCTGTTTGGCACACTCAGCGGCAACACACGCGAGATCCTGCACAAGTTCACAGGTGCGCAGCAGCAGCAGCAGCAGCAGCAGTGGTTGCGGTGGGGGTGGCCATAGCAGCAGCATTTGTGGCGGTGGCCAGAGCAGCAGCAGTGGTGGCAGTGTCCAGGGCAGCAGCGGGAAGCAGAGGCAACGGCAGCCGTGGTGGTAGTGCTGGCTGCAGCAGGGCATGGCAGATAGCGGGAGCGGGGCAGCAGCAATGGCAGCAGCAGCTACGAGAGTCAGGCAGAGGTGCAGAAGCAAGCAGCTTGACATGTACCAGGCCGTTTGTCACTTGCTTGTGTATCGCAAGCTTGAGACCATTCCTCTTGACAATCCCACTTGCCCTCACTTGTTCTGGTTTTGGTCTGTCGCGTGGCCCCAATGGACCTGCGGGTTCGTCGTATGGCATTGTATATCACCAGTTTGATTTCACTCCCCTGACAACCCTGTTTGCACCTGTTTTAATCTGCTGTGTGCCCCTCAGTTGACCTGCCTAAGAAGCACGGTCGTGGAGGTCAGTCGGCGCTGCGTTTTGCGCGTCTGCGCATGGAGAAGCGACACAACTACGTCCGCAAGGTGCGTGATGCAGCTAGGGCCCTGCGGACCCACTGTGCAAATCTGCATAATTTGAAACCTTGCCTGATCTGTCTTGTGTTGAGTTCAGGGTCCAGGCAATTTCAAATTCCAAATTGAGTGAACATGAGCAGCAGCGCAAGCACATCAGAGCTCCTCTTCACAAACCACACCAGGAGCCCTCGCCGGCACAAGCACATACATGTAATTGTGTCCGCAACTCAGCCGTACACCCATAGCACACATAGTCTTTAGCACGGTGCTGCTGCTGCTGCTGCTGCTGCTGTGTCGCTGCAGGTTGCTGAGCTGGCGACGCAGATGTACATCACCAACGACAAGCCCAACGTGTCAGGCCTGGTGCTGTCGGGTAGTGCAGACTTCAAGACAGAGCTCAGCCAGTCAGACCTGTTTGACCCACGCCTGCAGGCGGTGGTGCTGGGAGTGGTGGACGTCAGCTACGGTGGGTGGGGGAGCTTGGCTATGTGTGTTTGTTTTTTGGGGGGGGGGGGGTGATGTGAGGTTGTGTCACTTGGGGGCTTGTGAGGGCTTGAGCTGGGAACGCAGAGTGGTTACGGGTTGGGGTTGTGGGTTGGGAGGTGGGTGGCAAGTGCTGGGAGCTCAGCCAGTCATACTTGTTTGACCCACGCCTACAGGCGGTGGTGCTGGGACTGAGTGTTGGATGTCAGCTGTGGTGAGCAAGGAGATCTTATAGGATGACCTGTGAGGGGAGGGGGGTCTTATAGGACGACCTGTGAGGGGGGAGGGGGTGTGTTGTCAGTGAGGGCTTTTGGGGCGGGAGTGGGAACACGGGGGTTTTGAATGCGGGTATTATTTGCAAAACTACTATCATTAAACAAACTTTTAGCAGCATCTCCCTCATCTCCCTCATTTCCCTCATCTCCCTCATTTCCCTCATCTCCCACATTTCCTCCATCAAATACACACTCCCACATTTCCCTCATCAAATACACACTCTTGAGACAGAACACATGCTTAGTACAGCGCTCATCTGACATGGCGCTAGTACGGCACGACAGCTAATGTGCAAAGTCACTGACAACGGGGCAACATACCAAATCCACTGCCTGTCCATGGCAGACTGAAGAAATGGCGTTGCCCCACATCAACCCCCAGGACGTGCCTCGCACCTGCGCCAGCCTTGCTATGGCTGAACGCACTCTACACAGGCAAGCCCACACTCCGTTTATTCACAATGTTTGTAGTACAATTATTTTAAAAATTAAGGATTTACTTGCAATTTTTTTAGATTTTAGAATTTTCTTATACAATTATTTATGATTTTCATAATTGTGGTTGGTGCCTCCAGGTGGTGATGATGATATCGACCAGACAATTGAGCTGTCTGCCCTTGTCCTCTATTTCCCTGCAGCTGCCCCCCCCCCCCCCCCACCCACCCCCCGCCCCCACGCCCGCCTTCGTGATGGTGTTGGCAGATTCCCAAGCTGACTCATGACTTCAACAGTGTTGTGCTTGACTTTGCAGGATTGTTTGTTTTTGACCTGTGTGCCCCCCCAGGTGGTGAGATCAGCTTCAACCAGGTGATTGACCTGCCCCCCTCTCCCCCGCCCACCTTGTTGTGGGCAGAGTCCAAGGCTAATGTGGACTCGAATGGTATTGTGCTTTGATGAGTTGACGCATGTGCGTGTGTGCTGTTTGTGTGTGGCCTTGTGTGTGACCTGTCTGCCCCCGCCCTTCAGGTGGTGAGAACGGCTTCAACCAGGCTATTGAGCTGTCTGCGGACATGCTGAGCAACGTCAAGTTTGTTCAGGAGAAGCGGCTGATCGGCAAGTTCTTTGACGAGATCAGCCAGGACACCGGCAAGTTCGTATTCAGCGTCAAGGTGGGTTGTTTTTGTGGCGTTATGGGGGTGTTCAGCGTCAAGGTGGGTTTTCATGTTTGCTTGTGTGTTTGTGGGGGGAGAGGGAAGTGCCAGGACATTGGCAACTTTGGAGCCAGCTCGTATTGTGTACGTGCGTGTGACCCAGGGTGGTGGTGGGAGGGGCGGGGGTGTTTTACGACGAGATCAGCCAGGACACCGGCAATTTTGTGTTCAGTGTCAAGGTGTGTGTGTGTGTGGGGGGGGGGGGGTGATGTCCCCACTGCTGGGCTAGGGGTGTTTGGAGTGCGTGGTTGTGCGTGGTTTTTTAGAGCCCGATCGCGTCAAACACCAAACATTGTGGTGTGGGGTTGACTGCATGCATGGGTGTTGGTCTTCAACGAGATCAGCCAGGACACTGGCAAGTTCGTGTTCAGTGTCAAGGTGGGTGGCGAACTTGTGCTGATTGAGAGCCCACATGCGGGCCATGCCATGCAAGGGCACAGTGTTGGTTCGACTGTGTGTGAATTGCGTAGGTGGGTGTTGTAACAAGATCAGCAGAGCACTGTTGACCGTGTGGTCTGTGTCTCTGTTGTTCATCATGTGTGTAACACATACGTTGTGTGTGTTTCCCACATTGTCTGTACAACCACAACACACACAACGTATGTGTGTGCCTGTGAGCCTACCTATCTGCCTGTCTGCATGTGCACTTGTGCAGTAAGCTGGCATGGCCCACCTCGTGGGGGGTGCGCCTGACGATGTGCTTTGCTGCCGTGTGCTGTGCTATGCCGTGCTGTGTTGTGTGTGCAGGACACGTTGGCGTGTCTAGAGATGGGTGCTGTGGAGACACTCATCGTGTGGGAGGCGCTGGACTATGACAGGTGAGGAGTACTAGTATCACCAACAGCAATGTTGGCATGTCTGTGTGGTATAAGAACAGTAGCATTGGTAAGATTGCACAATTGGTGAATTGGTTTATAGCTGAAAATAGGATTTATGTGACAGCATTCACCATCCAGCCGATTGGAGCCGCGGTGCTGCTGCACATCTTGATGCATGCTGCGGGTTTCCTTCTGTCAGCCATTACTGAATCACCCTTTGATCCAGTTAATAGTCAAGTCAGCTCCATATTGATCAGCATGTTGTGTCTGACAACGTACCTGCTGCATTGTTGTGTGTTGGCTGCGTTACTACTGCATGCACTGTACTGTACCGTGCTGTACTGCACTGTACTGCACTGACTGTACTGTATTGTACTATATTGTTTCCCCGCAGGTATGAGCTGATGAACACGGGGACCAGCAAGCTGGAAATCAAGCACCTCACCAGTGAGGAGGCCAAGAATGAGTCACACTTCAAGGTGGGGGAAAAGAGAGTGCTTCTGGCTGTCCTTCGGTCCTTGCGCTATAATGTACAGTGCATACTGTTCTTTGGGTTTTGGTAAGGCTTCAAGGGGTGCAGGTTGGCAGTCCACTGGCTGGCATCGACACTCTAGATGTATACGCACATATGACTGACACAGAGACCATGTTGCAATGCAACAGTTGCATTGGTGGCTAGTCCTATTGCGTACAGTTCTCACTATATGCATGCTACTCCGCCAGTGCTTGCTCGCATCAGGACGAAGAGACTGGTGCGGCACCAGTCTCTTTGTGCTGAAGGCGAGCAAGCATTGACGGAGTAGGATGCATGAAGTGAGGACTGTGCACGACATGACTAGCGACCAGCTCAGGCTTCTCACTCATTGTGCTGTGTCACCTCTATTCTCACTCAATCCTATGTGACTCATCTCTTCTACCCTCAGGATAAGGAGACTTTTGCTGAGCTGGAGGTGCAGGGAAGCAGCCGTTGCTCACATCTTCTCTCACTCATTGTGCTGCATCACTCGTATGTCACTCATCTTCCCACAATCACTGTACTGTACTGTGCTGTTTTCTATTCTCAGGACAAGGAGACTGGTGCTGAGCTGGAGGTGCAGGAGAAGCAGCCGCTGCTGGAGTGGCTGGCCAACAACTACAAGAAGTTTGGCTGCACGCTGGAGTTCGTCACAAACAAGTGAGTGCTGTTGGGACAACAGTTGGTGGTCGCAGGGCCACTCTAATCGGATCACCTCCTTGTACAAACAAAATGCATGTTTGACTGAGCGTATGAGTCTCCTTGCACAATGAAAACGCATGTTTGACTGAGAAGTAAGTGATTGAAATGCATATTTGCTTGGGGGCATGCCCCATGCTGTGCTGCTCCCAACCCTGCGTTGTCTCCTGTGTGTGCAATGCGATCCTGCAATTTTACTGCAGGTCCCAGGAAGGCAGCCAATTCTGCAGAGGCTTCGGAGGTGTCGGGGGCATCCTGCGCTACCAGGTAAGACCTCGCCTGCCACCGTGTCACGTGTTTACCCACTGCTTGTGCACTTGGTTTGCGCTAAGGTGATTCCCTGCAGCCTGCAGCTTGCTGGTGGTGGTGCTGGTGGATTTCTGTGTGCTTGCACCGAGGTTGATTTGCTGCTTCATGCGCAATGACCCTGGCCGGAAACACACGTGATGATGGTGATGCTAGCTAGCTGTGTGTGTAGCTGTGTTGTGTTAGCTAGCTAGCTGCTTGGTCCATGCTGTGTAATGCTGTGCTGCGGTGTGCATGTTAGGCAACACTGGGCAAAGTTTTTCTAGTTCTCAAGCACTCTGCTGTGCTGTGCTGTGCTGTGCTGTGCAGGTGAACCTGGTTGAGCTTGAGGAGCCCAGTGAAGGTGGCAACTCTGACCTCTGGAGTGACGACTTCTAGGCAGGCAGCTGAACAATCAGTGGTGATACTGTCATTGTCATGAGGCAGCATCCATATGTATAGGCAGGCGGTTGGTGTTTGGTTGGTTAGTTGCGTGTTTGGGGCAGGCCGACACCATTTGGGCGGTCCAGCGCATGGCATGGCCCCAGTGTACAGCGCAGTACAGCACAGTATGGCGCAGTACAGTGCAGTACAGCACAGTACGGCGCAGTACAGTGCAGTACAGCACAGTACGGTGCAGTACAGCGCGGTACAGCACAGAACGGTGCAGTACAGCGCAGTACAGTGCAGCTCTCGCTGCGGTACGTTCACCGTGCCGCTTGGGTAAGCTGGTGTGCCTGGCCGCGTGGCATGCATGCTGTATGCAATCCACACATTGAGCTGCCAACACACAGTGTGTTCATTGCATGCTTATGGGGCGGCTTCTGCTTGGCCTCCAGCGGGATTTGGACTCAGCTGAGGTCATAGAGTGCTCGCACCCTATGCGGTGTGCAGGGTGTGCTGCACCCCGCTCTGAGCGCGGCACTCAGTGGCACACTGTTAACGCCGTTGTGCAGCAAGTACAAGGCAGCTTGGTGCGTCCCAAATTACTCACAGGCCGACCGGTCGACCGGTCAGCTGAGCTGGGATGCTGAAGCTGACAGACTCAGTCGTACAGGACTGTGGTTGTGGGTCAGGAGGGTGGTTGGTTGAGCGGATTGGCTGCTCGTGTCAATGCCAGTTGCAGTTCCCAGCAATGGCAGCAGCGTGCACACTCTGTGCGCTTCACGGTATGATTGACCGCACACACGCCCGGCGGACTGTTGATGGGGGTGTGGGGGTTGACAGGTTTTAGGACCCTGCAGCATGCCAGTGCTGTGTTGTTTTTGCGTTGGTGTTGACGCTGCAACCATGTGTGTTGCAAGCTTGAGTTACGTAGGCAGTTGTACGAGGTTTGGTGCATCTGTGGCAGGCTGTGTGTGATGCATTGAGGTTGACGGACAACAGTTGCTTTCACTGCATGCATGCATATCTTCCCATGTGTGCTTCACAGTGGCAGGACAGTTGCTTGCAGTTTTGTAGGTGTTGCCCCTGGACACTGCACACTGTGTTTGTGAGAGGGTTGTTGCATTTGCATTGGCTTTGACTCGTTGCTGAGGTTGGGGCTTCCACTGGCTGGTACACTCATGCGCACACAGCATCACCAGCCTGGTGTATCCGGGATACAGCAGGCAACGTGCGTCATGCATGTTTGCCGTGTTTGTGCGGCTGCAGCAGGGCTTGTTGAGCAGGTCTCCGTGTAAGCTGTGCAGGTGCTGGGTACGCATCAGCTGGGAAGGCTTACCCAGCTGTTGGCTTGTGGGCCACACCTCTCAGTCTGTCATCTGCAGTGGTTGATGCATGTGCATGTGCCAGTGTGGTACGAGCTGAGGGAGGCAGTGTGCGCGCAAGTGCTTGTAACAGTGAGACACTTCCGGCACATCTGAGGCGGAAGGACATGCATGTGTTGTGTGCTGGTGAGGTATCCAGTCCAGAAGAGACTCTTGCACACTCCAGCAAATGCACAATTGAACTGGTGTGTGTTGCAGGAATCTGGCCCGACATGCAGCAGCAGTGCCAGGGGCGGTGCCCTGTGGCGTGTGTAAGGGGGTCCAAGCGTGAAGCAACTTGTAGTGCTGCTCAGCACACAGGCAGTTGTACACAGTAGCTGCTAGCCCTCCCAGCCCTCGTGTCCCGTTTGGAGCGTCAGTCCAGAGTGCACTGCAACGGTTGCACAGTGCGAGGCAGCAGGGCCAGGGTGGGGCCAGGGCCTCGGGCCTGACAGGTCAGGAGAAGGGCACTGCTTCAGCAGCTCTTTGACTTGCTTCTTGTAAATTAGTAAGAGTCGTTTTTTCACGGTTATCTAATAAAGCAGATAACTATTGACCAACAAACGAAAGGGCAGGTCACCTGGAAGGGCAGGAGAAGGGCAGCATATACTGCCCTTGCGGTCTACGTAAGGCTGCACGCCTCCCACCCTCTACGCCTGGATACCAGGAGTTCTCAAGTGAACTACAAAGGCAGAACGGGCGTTGAAGCGATGACATTCCTTCACCAAAAGCGGGTGCTGTTGCACATCGCTGTCATAGCTCTTGCTGCTGCTGTCGTATCCGCTCAGGCGCCTGTCGAGCCTGAGCTAACTATCGTAAATGCACTCGAACCGGAAGGTGCCTCTGATGCAGCGAATGCTGCAGTTGCACCGGACCTTACATTGAAGATCACACCCCAGCAAGCAGCTTCCCGCAGCAGGCAGTGCAGCAGCTGCACTGGTAGTCCTGTAGCTCCCGTATGCGCAGAAGTTGGTGGCATCAGTGTCACTGTGGCAAGCCGCTGCATCGCGGAGTGCCAAGAACTCTCTAACATCCGACCGGGCACCTGCGAGGACCTGGCCGCAGGTAACCATTGGTATCGACACACAGATACGGTGCAGACCATTTGACATTGACGAGGCTTTGGGCCCTGCATGCTTGGCGCGTGCAGCTGCTTCCAGCATATGCTTTCAAAACCTCCTACCGGTACAGTGGTTTGGACTTGAACTCAAAAAGTCTCGAGGGACCTGCAGTGGGCTTGTCCCCCCTGTTTCAACTAGCACCTCTTTGAAGCAAATTACTGAAACTTCCGAAGTGCTTTGCTTTTCATGCAGACTCCCCTGGCGAGATTAACACCCAGTCTGCTGCTCTGGTCCAGCCTGATGGTGCAAGCAGGGTGAGGGGGTGCATGCAGCAACTGGCCTGGTGAAAGTCACGTGCATGCATTGTTGGCGTTTTTTTTTGTATCACCAAAATCCATGTCACACAATGCCTGCACACCACGACTCATATCAAACAAGCGCCTGCCAGCATCCTGCAGTTTTGCAGTATGGCTGCTAAGCTTCGCTCAGTGCATGCCAGCCAGCTGAGAGGAACAGCACGCTTGCTGAGCCCTCCAATTTTCTACCATGGGCCAAGCCAGCACAATGACAAGTGCCGCACAGTGTGCTCTTACTAACCAGCCCTTTCCCCTGATGCCGCTGCTTGTTTCGATTTTTCCGCCATACCCCCAGGCCGTCGCCCCTGGCTTCCGATCCACTTGCAGACCATCCAGCGCTTTGATGCAGCAGATGTTGCTGGAAGGCAAGACCTTTGTCGGCTGCGTCCAGGCAGCTTCCAAGGCTGCCGCCGCTCAAGCTGCCACCAAGCCCGCCAACGCTACCTCTGCCGTTGACCTCCTGGCATCCCTCAAGCCATCCGACACCGTGGTGCTTACAGAGAGAGTGGTGGCCAGCAGGGGCGGTGCCCTGTTCCTCAAGCCTGTTACCGTCACTGTTGCCGCCCTCACGTTGGCAAAAACTCCCAGCTCCGCTAGCCTCCCTGGACGCCGCGCGCCTACAAGTGAGGCGTTCAGCCAGGCCCTAAGCCAGGCAGCTGCTGCAGCAACATTCTCCGTCGATACTGCAGGGAACGACACCTCAGTTCTGGCAGCTATGGCACAAGCCACGGCCGCTCGGCTCGAAGCCGCAAGCGCTGCCAGCGCAGCGTTTGAGCCGATGGCGGACTTGCCAGAGGGTGCTGCTGTTGGTGGCAACAGGCGGCTTGCACAGGTGGTTGACAACCGCCAAATGATCAGGGATACTACCGCTTGGCCTTGGCCGGCAGTGACAAAGATCACTGCAATTGGCTGCAGTGGCACCCTGATTTCTCCAGGTGAGCTGCATTGCAAAAGCAGCTAAGTCAACCTAGGTTAAATCCAAGGTTGAGGGTTAGGTCAGCAAGTGTCCAATGCCTGTTGATTCTGCTTCCAACCGCAGCGCTACTCCGTTGCATGATATCATCTAGTAAATGACATCTACAATGTTCCGTGGGCACGAGCCCAGTGGGCTCTGAAGTCCTGAGGCCCTGCATTTGCAACACGAGCCGTCATGCCTTACTTTGATTGTGGGGTTTGCTTGATCATGGCAAACGCCGCAGGGTGCCGGCCATTTGCAAACTGGCTGCACTCCATGGCTTAGCTGTCATTCACCGCATGCAACTCATCGTGTTCCTGCCTGCCAGGGCAAACTGACCTTGCCAATAGCAGCTGTGCCTCACCCCACATATGAACCGTCCATTCAGGTCTATTGTGTTGCTTTGCGGTGTTTGTGCGTTACCATCTGTGTTGCAGATGACGTCGTGACTGCTGCACACTGTGTGGTGGACTCTGTCACCGGGCGGAGCTTCCAACCGTTCACTATCACCCCTGGAAAGAATGGTGCCCTCGAGCCGTATGGCAGGTGTGTACGGGTTGTAGGGCAACCTGGGCTGCTCAAGCCCCAACAATTCATACATGCATGACTGATCCCGCACAACAACCGGAGCCCTAAAGCCTTGCAGTTGTGAGCTGAACATCAAGCGCTCTAGCTACTAGTAATAATTCATCTCGCACTTGTTGACGGATCGCCACTGTGCTGCCGCCGTTGCTGCTCTGCTCGTACCTCGCGCTTTCTGTACTCCCGCAGGCAAACTTCCAGTGTGGCCACTTGGTGGAACATCTGGGTGGGCGGCCAGTACAACGGAGAGAACAGGCCCATCGGTGGCAGTGCTTACATCGATGTTGCCGTCATCCGCCTCGATCGCGGCCCGGGTTGGTGGAGTGGTATGTCGTTTCAGCTTTGTGGACGGAGGGCCATGAGCGTGCGTTCGTGCGGCTACCCTGGGGGTCCCTGGGCGCAAACTCCTCCCGGTGCAACTGCTGGGAACTGGCTGTATTGCTCTGACGGTACCACCTCTCCTATCGACTACTGCGACTTCACAACAGACTACATTCGCAGTAGGAACAGTGTTGCCAGTCGCGGACAGTCGGGCGGTCCGTTGTTCGACCGCAGCACCAATGCCGTTACCGGGGTGGTGACTGGAGGCCCACAAGACATGAGTGACAACTGGTAAGCCCTGAACTGCTGGGACTCACAATTCGCCTTGCCGTACATGCCACAAGCTAGACAGCATCTCATGGCATATGGCATGCATCATGTTGGTCCCCATTCCGGGCTAGAGGGAGAAGAGTGTGATACAGTTGGCAGTGGTGACACAGACAGAGACCCTTCTCCCGCGATTTGGATACGAGCCTCCCAGTTGTTGTCAGCATGTGGAGCCACGGCTTGTCAAAGCTGACAATGAGGTCGTGCTGCTGCTGCTGCTGCTGCTGCTGCAGGTACACACCTTTTGACAACTTCAACTGGCCGCTGCTGCACGGCACAGCCAACACCGCAACAATCTGGTCCCGCACATGTGAGTTGTTGGGGGCGTGCGCTGTTGCTAGTTTCCGTGCGCGGGCCCAAGTCAGCATTGGTGCCTAGTACAATGCCATATAATGCATACCCTTGCGCACGTAGGCATGCGCTGTACAGCCACCGCTTCAAGCATTTTGCTGTAAGCAGTCACTTATTTCCCGCCCTCCATATATGTACTGAGTACTCACCCGCCCCCCCCGTGCTTGGCCATGCAGTCCTGTTCAGGTCTACTCGTGGTCCCATTCGGTCTGCCCTGCACAACAAGTGCCTGGATGCACCTAACTGGACCGCAGGACAACGCGTGCATATGTGGTAAGCACACTGCGGTCCATTACTTTGCAAGTCCAGCCGTTGCCATACTATAGTACTATTGTGTGACTGGCTGGGTGGCTGCCGTTGGTACCAACTGGCAGCTGCCAACTTGACCAAACTTGCGCATCCAGTTGGCTTGTGTCAGCGTTGTGATGTGTTCCCAGTTTCACACGTGGTGTTGTGCCATTCATCACGCAGGGATTGCCACGGCGGGGAGAACCAGCTGTGGGCTCACCCCGGAGCCCCCACCCGAGCCACTGAGATGCGCCTGACAGTGGGCAACAACAGGAACCTCTGCCTGGACGCGAACTCACAGTCGACAGCCAATGGGACACCCATCATAACATGGTTTTGTAACAACGGCGACAACCAAAAGGTGAGGGCAGGCGTTGCCCGTGGCTGCGGTTGTCTTTGGTGTTCCCAACGAAGCAGCGTGCACTGCAAGTTGCAGCTACAATTGCATGCCATGTGTACGGTACACACATATCATGTGGCATAAAGCTGTGGCTATGGATGTGGCTGTGCTCGTGGATGTGCCTGTTCATCACAAAGCTGTTTCAGTTCCGGCTTCGCTTGTCACCCCTTGTCCCAGAATATGAATCCCACCACGCATACTTCCTGGCGTATTTCAACACAGTGGCAACTGTGTGACTTCCTACTTGACAATGTCGCACCTGCTCCGCCCGCATCGCTTTGTTGTGCCGCAGTGGTTCTTTGACCACAACGGCAGGCTACGATCTGTCATGAACTCCAACAAGTGTTTGGACATCATCTCCAGCAACAGAAACAACGGCGCCCAGCTAGTTCTGTGGGACTGCAACGGTGGAGCCAACCAGAGGTGGATTGAGGGCTAGGCTAGCCATGCCACCATCGGTGGCAGCTGTGGCCAGCAGTGGCAGCAGCACCGGCTTTGGCGGTTGTATGGAAGCCATATGGAATGCGTAGGGCATGTCCTGATGTGTAGATGGCGGCTTCAAGCAAGTTGCGAGGCACTCAACTTGAGTGAGGAGTCTGGGTAGGATTGTGGTGCCCACCAGTGGTGCTGGGACTGCAACGGAGCCAACCACAGGTGGTATCAGGCCTAGACAGCCCGCATGCCACCACCACTGTGGATGCGGTCGGCGGCAGCAATGGCGGCAGCCTGCTGCCCTTGGCGGCTGAATGCTTTGGTACAGCAACTATCAGAATCGGCGGTTTAGCATGTGCCCATGTCTGCTGGTGTGAGCGTGGCATGTTGCACGAGCAGCATGCATGTAGACCTGCATGCCAGCATCATGGAGCGCTCGGAGCGCGTCCGGGTGTGCAGGTTTTTGTAGATTTGCAACTTCCTAGTAGTCCGCTGCTGCACATGCCATGGTGCGTCATGATGTGCCATGATGACGCATTCTGTGGCGGCATTGTTGGTCAAGGTCAGACGCTGACGGTTGGGCTATTGGTGAAGATTTCATATCTTTGAGGAGTGCTTACGCCCTACAGCTTTGAGCCTTGTTTGGCTATCGAAAGGGCGATCAGGTGAGGCCCTGATCCCGTAAGGTAGTAGAAGAATATCTGAGTTAGAACTCAATTCTGGGATATTATCGCACAGCTAACGCCCAGGTTGCGTCAATGCTTGATCGATTCCTTTCAAACATACTGTACTGTGTTTGATACTATGTTTCATACTATGTTTCATACTATGGTTTCATACTATGGTCGCATATGATATGCGATTGGGAGAGGCGTTTTGAACTCCTCCTGTGCTGAGTGCTGCTCCTGTTCAGCTGCGGCACAGCTGCTGCTGCTGGGGTGCTGCTACAGTTGCTTGTGGTCTTGTGGGTGTTTTGCGCAGCTGGGCGTGACACACAGGTACCTTGCACGGTTCCAAGGCTGGTGCGGTGCTTTGTGGTGGTTTTGACCCTCAACATTGCACGTTGTGTTTGTTGGACAGGCTGTTGCCGTGCGTTGGCTTTGACCCCTTGCCAAGGCTGGCTCCCTATGGCCGCTACATTCACGCGTTCACAGCATCACCAGAATACAGCAGGCAAGCGTGCTCCATGCATGTGTGCCGTGTATGCAGGCCTCTTGCAGGGCTTGCTGAGGGAGGTGTGATCATCATAGTATGCCTTTGCAGTTGCTGACACAACATGATGTTTTGTTGCGCTGTGTGTGCATCAGCTGGGCAAGCTTGCTGAGCTGTTGGCTTGTGGGCCGAGCCTCTCAGTCTATGATGTGCAGTGGTTGATGCATATGCATCTGCGAGTGTGGTACGAGTTGAGGGAGAGAGTATGCGCGCCAGCGCTTGTAACTGTGAGGCTCTTCTTTGGTCATCAATAGCACAGTTCCAAATGACATGAGCCTGGCAGGCTCAGCCTGCTGTCTGAGGTCTCCACTCCAGCCAATGCAATATGCAACTGCTGCAGGAACCGGCCCACCACAAAGAAAGAGCAGCAGCAGTTCCAGGCATGGTGTCGTGTGGCATGTGCAGCACTACTAGTAGGCGCTGTCCAAACACGAGGCCCTCGTGTTTGGACAGCGCCTACCGGACCGCTGGCGGCAAGCTGCAGTACAGCTCAGCACGCAGGCCCTGAAGAGCATGCAGTAGCTGCGTAGCTTCAGCTCAGCTCAGCTCTCCCAGCCTACGTGCTGCCTCTTGAGCGCCAGTCCCGCTTGTGTTTCGTCCCCCATGCCGACGAATCGATACGAAAATGGCTGGCACAAGCTTCTGAGTCTCATCAGTATGGGACCAACATGTATACATACGTGTGTACTTCTTGGATCTCGGGTCTTGCTTCAAGTGCAGTCTCACCCGTGCTACTGGAGTAAAGTGAATGTAGCGTGTCTTGGACTTCCAGGCGCCGGCAACTGTGCAGTGTTTGACTGTGGGAGAACAACTCAGTGACTTGCACATGTGAAACATCACACCATTAGAGTGCTATGTTGAGCTCAGAAGCGACATGAGCCAATGGTTTTGCACAGAAGGTAGCTGCACGTGCAAGTCCACTTGCAAAATGCATGGTGGGAGGGCCAGGTGGGGCCGGCTTTGAAAGCCTTGGGCCTGGGCTGGGCAGGGCAGGAGCAGGGCAGTCACTTGGAAGGTCGGGAGAAGGGCATCATACATATACCCCAGCTTGCAGCCTACAAAAGGCTGCACGCCTCCTATCCTCGATATCTGGGTACCAAGAGGTGTCAAACTTACCACTAGGCAATACTGGCCCCCCCCCCCCCCCACTGGTGTCTAAGGTCGGCTGGTGGGCCGCTGATATATGGTATTATTCCTGAATTCTGAAACTTTCAGAATAGTGACTATTGTAGTACAGCGATCAGTTGAGTTGGGCAGTAATCTGTACAGCTGTACAGCTGATATGGCAGGGAAACAGCCTGCGTAATCCATGATGGATTTGTGGCGCCAGGCCGCCTCACACTGTTTGTGTGCGAGTACTTGCACACAGCTAGCTAGTGTGGTGTGGATGTCAGCAGTGGGTTGCTCAAGCTTGATTCTGGCGCATGTGCCTGTGACTTCCTTTTTGAAGTACTTTACTGTTACTATTGCATGGTTCAGGTCATGCCTGAACGCCCCGTAAGGAGCCAATGTACAGTCACTGCAGCTCCACGACCACCAAAAAGTTACAGGCACTTGTGCTGGGCCGACATGCACAGCCCAACTTGATATGAGCAGGCGCCATTCTCCGGGAGCCGTTCTGCAGCAGCTGATGTATCATCCGAGTGAGTCACAAGCAGCGGCTTCAAACCGTCTCTGGTGTGTCGCTGGTGTAAACCTTGTTTGCTTGTGGTTTAGATAAGATAAGATAAGATACAGAGACACCCCCTTGGTCTCTTAACGCCATAGGACTTCTTCCCATTGGCCTCGCGTCCGTTGAGGACGGCTCTTCACACCTACACTCCTGGGGGTCTAGGGCAACGGCACTCGTGGCCACATCTCACTCCCAGGGGCACACCTGGGGCCGTGTAAATGGTTTCCCCTGGTTTGCTCTCCACTTCGTGGTGTCAGTAAATGGCTGGCATGACCTTTTTGGGTTTCATAGCTTCCGGTGTAACCGGTGTAACCGTTACAGGCTGATATCACTGAGATCGATCATACTATCGTACTATCGTGCGGGAAGTGTGGTCACACTAGGGGACCACCTTGAAGCTTCATCCTATGCATGCAAAATGCCCGCAGCACTGTGCGCTGACACACTGACAACAGCATCCAGGCACCAGCTCAGAGGCAAGCTTGATTACTTAACCCATACCTGGTCAAGGTAAAAAGTACCCCTTGGATTTCAACGGCCATAGCTCATGCTAGGGACCTCCATTGCCGCTGGGGTTTGGCCCATTTGAAAGTTAGGACTGCAAGCTATCTGCCCATGTGGTCAAACTTGGTCAAACATTGACCAGGGTTTTGCTAATGGGGGTAAAACACAGCCAGTATCGGCTAAATATAGCCTTGAAAACAGGAACTGGCCTTGTTGTACTGCCTGCAGGGGTGGGACCAGTGGTGTCACCCTACAGTGCTGCAGCCCTTGGGGTGGTGCATCACAACAAACATTCATAAGTCACAAAACCCTGCTGTGGTCCTACGGCCAGGGGCCCTGCATGCACAAGGCTCCTTTGACCAGTCACGTTCCAGCCTGTTATGACATGCTGGATTAGCCTGTGAGCGCTCAAGTTGCAGTAGCATTACTATGGCTGACCTTTGACACCGTCTGCGGTCTGTTACCCCACCATTCTTGCCTAGCACGCAGCAGCAGTAGCATTTGCCATCGGTCTGCTGTGGGTTGGCTCAACCGCTTCGTAGACACGCATGTAGCTCATTACAGCATTAAAACATATATGACGTTTACGTTTCGCAAGGATCGTGTACTGTGAGCCTTGAACGGAGCCACAACACTCAGGGTCATACTTTCGATCGCTCACATACGACTCCCTGACGCGGTAAGGCTGGACCCGAGCCCCAAAACTCTCAAGAATCAACTCAAGTAACAGCTTTGTGGAGTCTAGAGCGCGATGCACGCCCAGCGCAGGAACAGTACAGTCACTGTAGATGTTGATGGTTCTGCTGGCATTTGCACCTAATGCTGCGCTAGGTCAGCCGGAGCAGGCATGAGACAGCATTCTCGTGCATTAAGCATCGAGTTTGAGGCAGCACAGCCACTGGATCGCCACACACATGCACTCTTGGCACTGGTCCCACCAACACGCAGATGACGCAGCAGATCCCAAACAGGGCCACAGGCAGGGCTAGAAGCGGTGGCTGGGGGTCCAGCCCGGCTGTGACGCTTCAGTATGACCTAATACAACATTTTATGGGGTGCTGTGGTGTACCCATGCCAAGCACTGAGAGCACCAGGCATGAAAAGGCCCTGGGTCATATATGACCCGGAAAACCAGTTATGGGTTAACACCCTCAACGTGGCATGCAAAGACAATCCCACCCCAACACAAAACAGCAACGATCCCCAAGATGCATTAATGCTGTATGCATGCAGAACCACGCTGGGAACAAAACAGTACAAACAGGAACCCTCGCCTCGCACTGCAGAAGAGCAATGGGCAAGAGTACATGCAAACACAACATGGCAGCCTCCCTGACTGGCCTACCCTTGGGCGTGCATATATGTAATGTACACAGGCATATGTATGCCTCAAAAGAAAGTTTCTGTGAGGCGCCCTGCTAGCAGGCTAGCACATCAATGGATATTGGGTACACATGGATCCACACCCAAAACACAGCTTTTGGGTGATGACCTTGCAGTTACACACAGATGACTCATGGGTGGTCCCAGAAGTGCAAGAATTTGATCACCCACCTTTTACCACATCTCATTCCTAGCCCTTGTGCACTGGCAAAAGGGCTAGCACGGAGCAGTTGCCCCTCCCTTGCTGTCACAAGCACAAGATGCTACACTGGCAGCTTTGTGCAAGGGCCAACTTAGCTTGACAACATTGCCAAGAAGCAGCACACGGGTGCAAACCACAATGCAACCCGCCCATGCACATGCAAGGCATGCAGCTAAATTGTAAAACTAATGTGACATGCTATCAACTCTCACACAAGTCACATCCTGCAGATCTCAACTTGATCGACCCTTCTGGTCGGCATCTTCTGGCTGCCCCCCCCCCTCCTCTTTATTAGTGTGCTTATTGAAAGACGAAAAATAAAAATAAAAAATCACTTTTCTCACAAGTGCAGCACGATCTTGCAGCGCCGTCTGCACCAATATTTTTTACAAAAAATACTGCATCTTTGTGTTTTCAGGCCCCCAGGGCGCCCCTCCCCCCCTCCCCCCCCCCCAACCGTTATAACATGTTACAGCGTGGGTCAGTCGTGGGTGACTGCAGTAGCCTCAATTCCCCTTCTTTGCTCTGTGCTGTCACTACACACTGCAACAGGATGGCTGCATGCCCTCTTGCAGCTTCTCATGCTTTGCTGCAAATCTGTGAAGGTGCATGATAGAGCAGCTGTATAGCAGCACAGATGTGCTGTTGTGCCCTCTGCAGGTAGACGGCATTTTCCAGCTGCATAACGTTGGTGATGCTGCTGCATATGCAACAATGTGCATGGCAAGTGCGTCTGTCGTGCGTGGGCTTAGCAAGCAACAGGTTCCCTCCATGCATATGCAAGCCCTACTGTCAGCTGCAGCGACCTTGTCAGACAAGCAGGCACGGACCTGCAATCAATGTGAAAAGGTCAAGATGGTTGGTTGGTGCAGATTTTGGCGCTGCATCTCACCTTTTGCTGCTGGCATTGGCTATCAAGCGCTGGGCCATCAAGGACGGTGTGTCGCGCAGCAGCCAAGTTCATTGCAGGCAGTATCCGTCATGTTGTAAAACGATGCTCGTTTTTTTGCTGTAATTATAGCCGAGGGAGATGTAGAACGTGTAGCAGCTGTGGTCAACCGCCCAGCAAGGTGAACCGCCACCGAACACACGCGCAGAAGGCGCAAGGTGCGACAATGTTGAAGACAATTGCAAATGAATGCAAGGGCCGTGCGGCGAAACAGTTGTCCCCTCGACAACAATATGAGGCCCGACAGGTTCGGGGCGAGCTGTTGCAGGTAAGGCCAAGGTTGTCCCAAGGTACAGCCGGTCTTGGACGAGGAGATTTCAGCGATGCTATGACGACAAGCACTTCATGTGGGTTGCGGCCCCTTGCATTTATATAGTTCTAGGGTTGTGCATGTGTTTGCTGCTGTGGTTGTGCAGGTGGACACACACAACAATGTAAGATGTACAGATCAGCGCACAGCACATTGTACGGTGAACACCGACGACTGGTTGCATGCAGCCTGCGCCTCTGCGCTATCTGCATCCTTCGCCTTCGGTTACCCATAGGGGGATACCATGCCTTGCATCACCCTGACACCAACAGGTTGTGCGGCAGACACACAAACACACCCAAGTGCTTTGAACCCTGCGCAGACAGGGATCGTGCCTTCTCGCCAATACGCCATTCAGCTACGGCTTCTGCGCTTGGGACACTAAAACCCAAGATACCACGTGAAAGCGAAAGCGGTACGATGTTGACGCCCAAAGAATTTTCTTTTTCGTCCGGGCGACCGTGCTTATTAGCTCTGCAACCAAGCGTGTTGTACAAGGGACAGTAAGACCTACTAAAAAAGACGCCCATGACGAAACAGCAGTGATCAAAGGCCAGCAAGATCACAAAAGGGATGATGATGATAACGGATGGGCCGACGATGGACAAACATGCCACCTGCCATCCGCATGCGTGGTCGCCACGCGATCGCTTCAAGGTCTCACCGCGCTCAAATGCCGTGAAGTTGTTCCGCTGATGTTGACACAACATGGGACTCATGTGTTGAACCATCGCCGGCAGCATCCAACGGGCGCCTCTTGAAGCCAAACACGCAATATCCGATCAAGACTTCACACCACAGCCACAGCCACACAAGACGCTTCGAAGCGGGCTGATACAGTAGCCACAAGCAGCCATCGGCTCAGCTGATGCGTGCAGCTTGCATGAAGACCGCCAAGACGTCACAGCGGTCCTGATGCATCAGGCGGGCAGGTAGACGGGCATGTCGCCAGGGGCCGCACGACCAAGGGCAGCCCGTTCTGTGGTGCAACAAAGACAGAGGCAGCCAGTGCACAGAGGCGATGCACAGGCAGCGGCAGCAACTGAGCATGGTATTGGAAAAATATTCACATCAACATCGTTGGATGCATTGATGCGTCCATCTACAGGTTCAAATAAAGTTTGCGCAAACTACTGGCTCACCCAATGGCAATGGAGAAGCTACAGGATGAGCAGATGCGATTAAGGGGGAAGGATACAATTGATTGGGGTGGCGGGATTGAGCAGCACAGGGGTCTGCTGGCAAGGCTTTGCACTTTTTCTACAACCTCCAGGTCCCCAGGGATGCACTGCACCAACTGGGCCAATGCTGCCCTGGGCCGGTCAACTTTAGGGCCTGCTGTGCCCCAGGGATGCAGCAAGGATGGTCCTGGGGAGGACGATCAGGGCAAAACTAGCCATGAGGATTTGGGCACTTTGCCTCTACCAAGTGTCACCCCGTGTGATAATAATGCTTGGAGAGTGTGTCAGGAGGGTTGACCCCGCCGTCCTTACAGGGCGTGAAGCCAATGGGAGGTAATCCTATGGCGTTACTGGGTTAGGAGGGGGCCCTGAAGCATTATTATAATTATTATGTCGCCAAGGATAAATATGTTTGTATTTGAATTGTCAATCTCTTTCTCGCTATCCGGGTCCGATTACGTACAGGCAAAACTTGTCACTCTGCTGAACCCAGATCTGCTGCAAACATTTTGCCTGTCGATCTTGCTGCAGCATGTAAACAAATCGTTTCTTAGTATTGATGAGATGTTACGTTGACTGTGGCGTGGTCCGAAGATACTCTTGGGCCCATGATGGCTAGTGCAGGTTTTCCAGCTGGCTGAGATGCTTTTACTAGCATCACAGAGCTGCACACAGCAAAATGCGTATTATAGGGATTATAGATGGTTATTTCAACTGCTATGAGAGATCGTAGCTACCTGGCTGCTGCATTGGAGGCAATCCTCACTAGTCACTTCCTGATCACACCCCTGATGTCCCCCTAAAGCTCGAGGTGGGAGTTTCGCCAAAATGGTCGGTGGGCAGCCTAAGGACACCTAATGTACCACAGATTCCAGTTTTGGTGCCCAGAAGCCACTGGAATGCTAATTGTATCCTTCCCCCTTAACCTTTCTGAGACCACACTTGAGCGGCACAGAGCAGTCATTCGGCAGCAGCACTGCAGGACACGGCTTCAAGTGGGCGGCCCAACACTGTGAACAGGCAACACCACTTAATGAGGGATGGCAAGGAAGTCCCCCCCCCAAAACGCACACACCCTCCTGGCCATACCTTGGGCACTTTGGCAATGGTGTGCACCCACTCTGTGTTGTTGTCAGCGGTGAAGGTGTAGTGGCGTGCCAGCAGCGCTAGCAGCACTTTCATTTCAGACATGGCAAGGCCAGAGCCCAAACAGTACCTGCAGCATAAAGCACCATGTGACACTGCAGATTACTACGATGCTATGTAGTGTTTGCTGAGTACACTAGCACATACAAAATGTATTACAGACATGGCAAGGCCGGAGCCCAAACAGTACCTGCAGCGTAAAGCACCAACCCTCTGCAGCCTTTGACCAGCACAACTTCATTGATGCAATCCGTTTGGCACTGGGGAACTCAGCAGATCCCTTGTGTCAGATCCCCTCTTGCGTGCGGATTAAAACACTACAGCATCAGCAGAAATGTCGCCCGGAGCCCTCACCTCGCTCCATATCCGAAAGGCATGATGTCGCCGCCCTTCTGTCCCGAGGGCGTCAGCATGCGCTCCGGTACAAATGCGTCGGGACACCACTCGCCACCGGGATCCTCTCCGTCCCAGCGGGGATCGTGGGCGCTGAGGTACTTGAGCGGCAACAGCAGCTGCTTCCCCGCAGGCACGGTGTAACCGTCCAGCTCGAAGTCGCGTAAAGCAACTCGGAACAGCATCTGCACCACTGGGTCGCGGCGCAACGTCTCCCTGCAACAGCAGCAGGGCCGAAATTGGGGTACTGTTTGCAAAAACAATCGTTTTTCTTTCAAATCGCCACCACCCTTTTCGAATTGCTTTTTCACACCCCAGTGCCACCCCTCACCTGATGACACCAACCGCGTACGCCTAATCCCTCAGTGCTGCTGCTGCACTTGTCTCCCCATGCTTGGTTGTCACTCGCATCTGCTCAACCTGTAGCTTTTCCTTGAAGTGGGGATGAGCCTGCAGGTTGCTGACTGCATACCCCCCCCCCCCTTTTACCTATTCCAGAACTTCCTTCCTGTGGAAGCCCCCCCCCCCCCCCCCCAAAAAAAAAACCCACACCCCCACAATTCACCCCTCACCAATGACAGCATCCGCGTACGTCATGTCCCTCAGTGCTGCTGCTGTGACCTCCTCCCCATGCTTGGCCGTCACTCGCAGCTGCTTCTCCCTCAAAGCTTGCATCACCCTTGGGTGGTCCTGTAGGTTGCTGAGGCACTCCCCCCCCCCCCCCCCCCCCCCCACACACACACACACACACATGAACCAAGGTGCTTAGCACCCCCGTCCCCTGCACCCCCCCCCCCCCCACACACACACACACAAACAAAAACCACCACAATGCCACCCCTCACCTGATGACAGCGTCTGCGTATGTCATGTCCTTCAGTGCTGCTGCAGTAATGGTCTCCCTTTGCTTGGCCATCACTTGCGCCTGCTCCTCCCGTAGTTTGCCCATCACCCTTGGTCATGTAGGTTGCTGAGGCACTGCATTTTCCCCCCCTCCCTGCCTCACCCCTTGCAAAACAACTTCTCTCCCTGCTGAAACAGACCCCCCCCCCCCCCCCCCCACACACACACACACACCTCCAAACCACCACAATGCCGCATTGGTAGTACCCCTCACCTGATGACAGCCTCCGCATATGTCATGTCCCTCAGTGCTGCTGCAGTAATGGTCTCCCCATGCTTGGCCATTACTCGCGCCTGCTCCACTCGTAGCTTGTCCATCACCCTTTGGTGGTCCTGTAGGTTGCTGAGGCACCCCCCCCCCCACACACACACACAAATGAACCAAGGTGCTTTGCACCCCCCGTCCCCTGCACCCCCCCCCCCTCTCCACACACAAACAAAAACCACCACAACGTCACCACCCGTCACCTGATGACTGCATCTGCATACGGCATGTCCCTCAGTGCTGCTGCTGTGATGGTCTCGCCATGCTTGGCCGTCACCCGCAGCTGCTCATCCCTTAGCTGTTCCATAACTTGGGGGTGGTCCTGTAGGTGGCTGACTACATACCCCCCCCCCCTTTACTAATTCAAGAACTTCCTTCCTGCGGAAACACCCCCCCCCTCTCAAACCCCAGACCCCCACAATGTCACCCCTCACCTAATGACAGCGTCTGCATACGGCATGTCCCTCAGTGCTGCTGCTGTGATGGTCTCGCCATGCTTGGCCGTCACCCGCAGCTGCTCATCCCTTAGCTGTTCCATAACTTGGGGGTGGTCCTGTAGGTGGCTGACTACATACCCCCCCCTTTACTAATTCAAGAACTTCCTTCCTGCGGAAACACCCCCCCCCCCTCTCAAACCCCAGACCCCCACAATGTCACCCCTCACCTAATGACAGCGTCTGCATACGGCATGTCCCTCAGTGCTGCTGCTGTGATGGTCTCGCCATGCTTGGCCGTCACCCGCAGCTGCTCATCCCTTAGCTGTTCCATAACTTGGGGTGGTCCTGTAGGTGGCTGACTACATACCCCCCCCCTTTACTAATTCAAGAACTTCCTTCCTGCGGAAACACCCCCCCCCCTCTCAAACCCCAGACCCCCACAATGTCACCCCTCACCTAATGACAGCGTCTGCATACGGCATGTCCCTCAGTGCTGCTGCTGTGATGGTCTCGCCATGCTTAGCTGTCACTCGCGCCTGCTCCACCCGTAGCTTGTCCATCCCCCTTGGGTGGTCCTGTAGATTGCTGAGGCACTGAGTGAGTGTGCTGCTGCTGGTGTCATGGCCCGCAAACACCAGCAGCAGGATGTTGTCACAAACCTGCTGATCGGTCAGACTGCGGGGCAGGCAGCAGCAGCAGCAGCAGCAGTAGGTTGCTGAGGCACTGTGTGAGTGTGCTGCTGCTGGAGTCCTGGCCGGCGAACAGCAGCAGCAGGATGTTGTCACACACCTGCTGGTCGGTCAGGCTTAGAGACTCCCAGCAGCAGCAGCAGCAGCAGCAGCAGGCAGAATTTGTGAGTGTGCTGCTGCTGGTGTCATGGCCCGCAAACAGCAGCAGCAGGATGCTGTCACACACCTGCTGGTCGGTCAGGCTGTGGGTAGCAGCAGCAGCAGCAGCAGCAGCAGCAGCAGCAGCAGCAGCACCGGCAGCAGGCAGAATTTGTGAGTGTGTTGCTGCTGGTGTCATGGCCGGCGAACAGCAGCAGCAGGATGTTGTCACACACCTGCTGGTCGGTCAGGCTTAGAGACTCCCAGCAGCAGCAGCAGCAGCAGCAGCAGGCAGAATTTGTGAGTGTGCTGCTGCTGGTGTCATGGCCCGCAAACAGCAGCAGCAGGATGCTGTCACACACCTGCTGGTCGGTCAGGCTGTGGGTAGCAGCAGCAGCAGCAGCAGCAGCAGCAGCAGCAGCAGCACCGGCAGCAGGCAGAATTTGTGAGTGTGTTGCTGCTGGTGTCATGGCCGGCGAACAGCAGCAGCAGGATGTTGTCACACACCTGCTGGTCGGTGAGACTGTGAGACAGCCAGCAGCAGCAGCAGCAGCAGCAGCAACAGCAGCAGCAGGAGGTGGGGTGGGGGGAATGTGCCCCCTTCCTCCTTCCCTACCTCCCTAATAGATCACACATGCACTCACCTGTTATGCTCCCCATCGACAGCTGGCAGCATGCTGCCTATCAAACACCCCACCTCCTGTCCAGCCGCCATCCTAACCCTGCCCTCGTCCACTGCAGCCTGGAAATGGTCCATCATTGTGGCTCGAGCTGTGAGGGCTGCTGCATATTGACTTGAGTGATTACCAAGCCATGCCGAGCCCCACTTGCAGCGCAACACCCCCCCCCCCCCCAAAAATACACTAGGCGGGCAACCCCCCTACACACCACTACCCCCCCCCCCTCCACACCTTGGTCAGATGGACTTGAAGGGGGGCGTGAAGCGAGGTGTGAAAGGGGCAGCCCCTTTCAGACCCCACGACCTTCCCACCCACCCACCCCTTTCACCTCCCTTCACCCCCCTTGACCCAAGAAACAACACTGCCCCCAAAACACCCAAGAAACGACAAAAAACGCACACCCACCTGACACCCTGCTCATCAACTGCTTCCAGCATGCTGCCTAAAAGTCCACCAACCGCCTGCCCGGCAGCCATCCTCACCCTCCCTTCATCCACTGCAGCCTGTAAATGGTCCATCATTGTGCCTCGTGCTGTGAGGGCTGCTGCATGTCCACTTGAGAGGAAATGCCTAGCCATGACACTCACCCCCACTTCCAGCACCCCCCCCCCCCTTACGACCCCCCCCCCCCCGGCCCGCTGAGGCCACACCTGTTGCCTTTCTCATCAACTGCTGCTAGCATGCTGCCTAAAAGTCCACCGACCGCCTGTCCAGCAGCCATCTTGGCCCTCCCCTCGTCCACTGCAGCCTGGAAATGGTCCATCATCGTGGCTCGAGCTTTGAGGGCTGCTGCATATGGGTGAGGGGAATGTTGAGCCAGGGCCAAGCTGGCAGGCCGTTGATCCAGGTTTGGTAGGTGGCGTGGAGGGAGAGCAGCTCCTGGCGGCTGTAGGGGCGGCCAAACACCAGCTGTCACAATGGAAGAGGTGGTGGGAAGGGGGGTGGGGTGCAAAGACAGGGGTTTGATGTTGCAATTGTTGCGCAACAGCAGAGATACAGAGTGATTTGTGTGCAAGACGGGATGCGGGGCGGGGCGTGTACCATTGCAATGGTACAACCATGTCGTGGCCAGGTCGAGAGGGCGTTCATCCAGGTTTGGTAGGTGGCGTGCAACGACAGCAGCTCTGGACCGCTGTACGGCCGACCAAACACCCGCTGAGGGGGTGATGTATTGCGTACGAACGGGGGGGGGGGGGGGGGAGCAAGCACATGTGCGCAGGGTGCACAGTGTTGCAAACGGCCAGGCACATTGAAAATGAGCTGTGTGCATAGTGAAATGTGATGGGTGTTGAGCATTGGTCAGGCAGGCAGGCCATTGATCCAGGTCCGTAAAGGGTCATGGAGCGTCAACATGTTGTACAGCTCTGCAGCCCCCCCCCCCCCCACCCCACCCCACCCCCCCACCCCCACCCAGTAACGATAACCTACGCGCACTGGCAATCGCA
Source organism: Desmodesmus armatus (assembly GCA_007449985.2). Classification (NCBI taxonomy): domain Eukaryota; kingdom Viridiplantae; phylum Chlorophyta; class Chlorophyceae; order Sphaeropleales; family Scenedesmaceae; genus Desmodesmus; species Desmodesmus armatus. Next base: position 12,777 of record VIIQ02000149.1, on the reverse strand, counting down.
ACCCACTCCTGCAGATGCCCCCATCCTCTCAGTCCACCCACACCAATCCCACAAACTAAGAACCAACAGCTGCACAATCTGCAAAATATGGCGTTGTTTCTGCACTCTTCTGTTCTGCATCACATGTGATGTGTACAATACTAAACACACCAGCCCCCCCCCCCCCCCCCCTCACCCCCCCCCCCCCCCCCCTCTCAACCTCCCCTCGGTCAGCCCCCCCCCCACCCCCACCCACCCACCCCCACCCTACCTGCACAATGAACTCAAAGGTAAGTAGCTTGAGTGCTTCAAGCCCCACCACCCCCTCACTGCCAGCTGACGCCCACTCCTGCAGATGCCACCAGCTCTACAATCTGCCATCGTTTCTACACTCTTCTATCTTGTTTTCATCACGTGCGCTGTGTACCACCCCCACCCCCCCACCACCCCCACCCCCCCACCCCCACGCCAACCCCCCTCCCCTCGGCCCAACCCCATCCTACCTGCACAATGAACTCAAAGGTGAGTAGCTTGAGTGCCTCAAGCCCCTCCACCCCTTCACTGCCAGCTGATGCCCACTCTTGCAGGTGCCTACCCACCAGCTGCACAATCTGGGGTGTGGCTGCTGCAACTGATTCAGGGCTGAAGGCGGGCGCTAGCAATCCCCTGAGGTGTTTGTGCTTGGCGCCTGACAGCACCAACAGACTCTGGTCACCCATCAACTCAACTGCGTGGCGGTGGGGAGGGGGGGGAGTGTGGTCATGCAGCATATGTGTCAGTCTTTGCTGGAGGGGGGCCGATGGCGGGGGGATCGCTGCTGCCACTGCTTCAGGGCTGAAGGCAGGTGCCAGCAATCCCCTGAGGTGTTTGTGCTTGGGGCCTGACAGCACCAACAGACTCTGGTCACCCATCAACTCAACTGCAGGCATGCCAGGGGGGGGGGGGGCAAGGTAGCCGTGTGAGTGCAGCTTGTGTGCGTGCATGGGTTGTGAAGAGGGAGAAGGAGTCACCAGATGCACAAGGGGGGGGGGGGGGGCAGCCACTGAATCAGGGCTGAAAGCAGGTGCCAGAAACACCCTGAGGTGTTTGTGCTTGGGGCCTGACAGCACCAACAGACTCTGGTCACCCATCAGTTCAACTGCATAATGGGAAGGGGGTGGAAAGTACGAGTGTGGGTATGCAGCATATGTGTGGGATTTGTGTGTGTGTGTGTGGGGGGGGGGGGGGGCTAGCCCGGTGAAGGGGGGTGCTGCAAACTGCTTCCGGGTTGAAGGCAGGACGGGTTTGTTGAAAAGAGAGGGGTGGGGCGGCAGGCCAGTGCACACAGATGCCCCGCACATGCTTCATCAGGCTGTGGTGGTTGATCACTGGGTGTACAAATCCATTCCGAATTCCGGTTGGCAAACAGATTGCCACATACTGCACTCACCAAAGAAGGGCACCATTGAGGGTCCAGTGCAGGGCTCACTCCCCCCATCGCCAGCCAACACCCCCCTCACAGTGGCCCCCGTGCCCGGCACATAGGCAGCCTCAAAGCCAGGGCCAGCCTGCAGCGCTGCTACACTGTGACCCCCTGACCCCACTGCTCCCTGCAACACCAGCCGCTGAAACCTGTAGGGTTGACTAGTACACCCCCCCCCCCCAGCATCACCCCCCCCCCCCCCCCCACCCCCACCCCCCTCACCAAAGAAGGGCACCACTGATGGTCCAGTACAAGCTCGCTCCCCCATCACCAGGCCCCCATGCCCGGCACATAGGCAGCCTCAAAGCCAGAGGCAGCTTGCAGTGCTGCCACACTGTGACCCCCTGAACCCATTGCTTCCCGCAACACCAGCCGCTGAAACCTGCAGAGCTTACTATCCCCCCCTCCCCCCCCCCCCCCCCACACACCCTCCACTCACCAAAGAAGGGCACCAGTGATGGTCCAGTGCAGGGCTCGCTCCCCCCATCGCCAGCCAACACCCCCCTCACAGCAGAACCCGTGCCCGGCACATAGGCAGCCTCAAAGCCAGGGCCAGCCTGCAGCGCTGCTACACTGTGACCCCCTGACCCCACTGCCTCTTGAATCACCAGCCGCTGAAACCTGTAGGGTTGAGTAATCTGCCACACACGTTGCCACCAAGGAAGCTTTACTAATGGGGCTGTAGCTGCGGCTGAACAGCTTGTAGGAAAGGGCAGCCGCTGCTGCTGCTGCTGCTGCTGCTGGGGAGGTCAGGGGTCATTACTGCACTGTTGCTGCTGCTGCTGCTGCTGCTTGTGGTTGCTTTGTCATGGGGAGTTGAGTCAGTGGTTGATTCGGGTGCAGAAGGATGGGCAGGGCTGATGAGGCCTTTCCTACGGAAGGGCACCACGTTGCTGCTGCTTCTGGTGCTGCTGACCACTGCTGGGGTGCCTGACCTGCTGCTGCTGCTGCTGCTGCTGCTGTGGCTGTTGCCAGTGGGCATGTTGGCATCACGCTCAAGCACAGTTTTGCTGCATTTGCTGCTGCTGCTGCTGCTGCTGCTGCTGCTGCTGCTGCTGCTGCTGATATGGCCTACCGAATGCGTCTGCATGGGGACTTTTCCTACGGAAGGGCACCACGTTGTTCCTGCTTCTGGTGCTGCTGACCACTGCTGGAGTGCCTGAACTGCTGCTGCTGTTGTCGCCAGAGGGCATGTCTGCATCCCGCTCAAGCACATGCTGCTGCTGGTGGTGGTGGTGGTGGTGCTGCTGCTGCTGCTGTTGATATGGTCTGCCAAACGCATCTGCATGGGGGCGTTGCACTGTGGTGGACCCTAGGGGAGCAGACTGTTTGACCTTGGTAGCGCTGCACAGCACGTGGCAGCGGCCTGTATGATAACATAGACACAGCAGCAGCAGAATGACGTTGTTGCTGGCTTACGTTGATGGAGTCTGGGTTTTCGGCTGGTGGTTAGTGTCTCGTGGTTCCTGACGTGCCCGGCATGTCCCATGCTGGCGAGCAGCTGCAACTGCCAAACAGTACAGCTGCAGGGCAGGCTATTGCATCACCTGCGCTGGAGCAAGCAGGCCGTCCTGGAAGTTTAAAAGTCTTTGATGATCCAGTTATAGAACTACGAGTGCGGGGTTGGCTGATTGAGGGGCCTGAATGCAGCAGCATAGCTGCAGCAGAGGAAAGGGCTGCAAAAGGACAATTGTAGAGAGACCGACAGACTGAGTGGAGTTGCTGCTGATGCGCTTGACGAGCAGTTCTGATACAAACTGTTTCAAGTTTGTCCAAACCACACGGCCTGCCGGGTGTGACGCAGTACGTGGAGCTGTGACATCAGCATAACTGGCAGGCGTCAAAACTTGGCTTTCCCCACATTCCCGTCTCTTGAAGGCAATTTCGAAAGATTTCCGAAAATGCCACGGTCTCTACATCATCCCAACAGTCCCACTCGATCATGATCAGAGCATGGCATGACGTGCGCAGCTCATCAGGTTTTGTCTTCGAAGCTGTTGTCTGATGGATGAAGAGGTTTATTTGAGGTTTTCATGCGTGCACCATCCCTACATGCTGCTGCTCTGCAGCAGCTCTAGATCTGCAACCGCTGCTCTAAAGATCTGCAGGGGCCAACTGCTGTGGCAACCACATACTTGCTATTTAGTACATATATAACAGCCAGTAACAGCACGACAGCCTTTGAACTGGAGCGGCCCACCTTGGAGTACCGATATTGACACCGGTACCGTCGATGGTTGCATGCACACTGGCTGGTTTGTGCCTTCTTGCGCTGATGTCTCACAGGGGATTCTGATCCTAGTTCCTTGCACGTCTCATTACTTTAGTTGTGCATCTCTCCTACTTCCATGTATGATTCTGACACCTGTGCACGCCAGATTTCAGATGACCACGCGATGATGTTTCTGTGCAGGGGCTAGGCTTTTCTGCAGAAACCACAAGTGCACTGCCTGATTGACACCTACTCTTGATCCCCTGGCGGTTGTGTCCCCAGGTTCTGAACGGACACCGTCACTTGCCTTGGCAAAAACTGTTTTGTTGCAACTGGTGTGGGATGCGTTCGACCCTCCCACGCCCCGTGGGTCCCCTCTCACCTGTCCCACTGCCAATCAGTTCCAATTGCAAACTCCAGCACAGCTGCAACTTTTCTGAACACAAATGCTGACACAGCACACCACATGCACAAAACCATGCTCCCTGGGCCTTGATTGGGTTCCAAGCATGTCCCTGGGCCTCGCTGGGCTGATCAGTCAACCCAACCTGGTATCGGCTCTCTAAGCTTCATAATCACAGGTGCACCATGTATGTCGTAACACCCTCTCTCCTGAGATCAGGCAGTGTCCAATGCCTGGACCACAATACGAAAGAGTTGAACCCCTGACTAACATAGTAAGTATGTCCTAATAGTACACCTGCATGGTTTGCCAAGCGGGCCTCTTGGGGGCGGGTGGGCCTCAAAGAACGGTGCCTGGAAGTCGGGACAAAGATGTCCAATCACCCTCAGGACAGGGTCAGGCAGCAACAACAGAAAGACTCTACATGACAACACAAGACCGTCCCTACTTCCCTGATCGTTATCTACAACAATAATTGATAACATGGGAGTGCGCTGCTTCTCGCATGTCAGCCGCACAGGGACAATGCACCATGCTGTCACTCTCCACACACAAACCATGTACATCATTGGCAATACAGTACCAATACAGCGCCAGGCAACAATGCAAGCCTAAGGGATGCAATCACATGTCAATACTATTAGTCAGCGGTACTACCAAGGATCACAAGGCTTTCAGCCTCAAAGCCCTGGGGGCAAATCCAACGCCTCCACCTTGGCAGGTGGCACACTAACTTGGTGTGTTGAACAACCCAGCCAGATCCGACTTGGCACATGCACTTGGCTGCAAATCAAGAATGACCAACATCAATTGCACGTCGTCTCTGTCTCCAAAACGGCCACACTTGCTGGATTGCTGACACAACCAACAGCTCGAAGCTCCAACTCACAGCTCCTGCAGTTGCAGGAAGCTGTGAGCTTCCCAATCAGGCATCCCTCTCTATGCACAACCTCGCTCGCTACAGCCAACCTTGCTCGCAGCAGCCAACATACAGGCTGATACGGACATACTGATACACACACATAGCAACTGTAAGGTGCAGTAGTAATGCAGATGATCCTCTGAAGCATGCTGCCGTGCGCCTGGCTCGGTCAAAGCGGCAGCATGAAACCGAGCAGTGCTGGGGCGACAGGCGCATCCAAGGATGGCATAGCGCCCTCAGGCTGGAAGGAGCAGGTGGGGTGTGTGGTAGCCTAGCACTGCTAGACCTGCACACCCCTCTGAGCCTTAACCCTACGCCAGTGGTTCTTCGTAGGCGTAGGTGCGTACATACTGGTACAGCTGTAAGAGGCAGCTACAGGGCTCCAGCTGCAAGGCCAAGCCGCAGTTCTGAGGCGGCAGGTTGGGGCTCTGCACTCTTAGCTGCAACATTGCAGCTGCCTTGTGTCTGCTGAAAGACGCACAAGCTGGGCGCGGTATGGCGGCATCCCTGGCTGCTTTCTGTTCCAAGTGTGGGTGGGAAAGGGCCCCAGCACCAACAATGACCCCAGCACAGGCCCAGGCATTCATCCCGCTAGTGCCCCAGCACCGGCACTCATCCCACTGGAGGCGTAACTGCGGGGCGGGCACCTGGCGGCAGCACACCAGGGGGCACAGCGCCAGGTCCCACGCCAGGTGTGACCTGCACAACACACAAAAAAGGGTGTATGTGTGTCAGACTTGGGGTTGGAAGGGAGGATGGCTGGAGGGGGGAGGTAACGGCACGGGAGGAGAACAGGGCTGGGGGGGGGGGGGGAAACCAGCTTGACCCTGTATGGCACCACCCCTTTCTCCAAAATTTGCCCTAAATCCCTCCCCCCCCCCCTCTTCAGCCCGGCCCTAGCTGCACTAGTAACACTCATCCCCGGTGTGCCTGGCCCTCCTGGTCTGCCTGGCGCACCACCTAGTTGTGGTATGGTCCCCCCCCCACCACACTCACGCCTACTCCGCCACCTGTGCCCCCCCCCCCCCCCCAAACACACCCTACCTAAGAAGTCCATACCCACCCCAAACCCATACCCCCCCCCCTGAAGCCCTAGGCCCTAGTGGCACTCGTGAAACTCACCCCCAGTGTGCCTGGTGTGCCTGGCGCTCCTGGTGTGCCTGGTGCACCGCCTGGTGGTGTGGTCCCCCCCCCCCTCCCCCATCCCAAACCCCCACATGCACCCTGCCCCAGGGGTGGCCCCCACACCACTGCCCCAGGGGTGGCCCCCACACCACACATTGATGCATTGGCTGGATGCACTCCCTGTGTCTACACACCCATTTGTCTCGAACCCGCCCTAGGTCCCCCTCCCACCCCCACCCCACCTCACGCCGCCCCTAGCGTCCAGCAACACTCACCCCCGGTGTGCCTGGTGTGCCTGGTGGTGTTGTAGCACCTGGAACCGCCTGCAACAGCCATGTGCACCACACAAAGTGCTTGATCATATGTGTCATGATGGTCTTGCTAGCTACACTCTAGACAGTATGATGATACTATCACCTGACAGGTGGCAGCTGACAGGCGCTTGATGTTCATCATGATGATGCCATAGTGAACTTGTGTGCATGCATGATGTAGTACAAAAGGCCAAGACTGCTCAGCATTTGGCAAATGCAGAGGGCTCGGTGGGTTAACACTACCAATGACCAATGATGTGAGTAGGGGAGTGGGTGGGAAAGGGGGAGGGGGCGCAGCTGCACCGCCCTGTCCAGTTCACCTAACCAACTTTGCATACAATTGGTGGTGGAAATGTGTAACATGTATGACACTCACCGGTGTTACTCCTGGTGTCACTCCTGGGGGCACTCCCGGTGTTACTCCTGGGGGCACACCGGGGTGACTCCTGGCGGCATTCCCGGGGTCAACCCGGGGTTGTAGCCCCTGGTACCGGGGTCACACCCGGCGTGGTGGGTGCAACCACACCCGGCGTCGGGTGTGACGACCCCAGGGATTGTCCCGACCCCGGGGGCGTTGCCCGCTGGGGGGCCCACATTCACGCCTGGGGGTGCAGGGATGATGCCTGCGGGGAAGAAGAAGAAGTGTTACACTGTGTTACACTAGCGTCCAGAACCCCTGAAACCCACTTCTGAAAGGACTCTTCTAAAAGTACTGTTGGTTTCTGACGAAGCAGCTACGCACAGACAGCAGGCATGAAAAGAGTGCAGCACAAGGATAAGGGAAGGGCAAGGCACGAAAAATACAACAAACAAATATAACCACACCTGGGGGGAGGGTGAACGCCGGCGGGGCTGCGACAGGAGGGAGAGCAGCGGGCTTGCCGCAGAAGGGCCCTTGGGGTTCCAGCCCCTGGCCGCAGACACAGCGCCTGGTCTGAGGGTCGCACACGCCGCTCTCGCAGTCGGTGGCGGCTAGGCAAAGCTTGCCGAAGCCGCACCGGCTGCTGAACTGGGTGGCACAGATGCCGCCGCTGCAGGGGGGAAGCAGCAGATAGCATAGCAGCAGGAGAGATGGCAGCAGCAAAGCTTGTTAGGCAAGGAGAATATGTGTGTGTAGACACAGGGAATGTGTCGACAGAGGGAGTACTTGGATACATGCAGGCTCTAAGACGGTCCTACTAGATAGGCAAGCAACAGTGACGTAATCGCTCAGTACCGAGCAGTGCGTCGGTGGCAGGTGGCAGAAGCTAGACATCATCAACCTGCAGCAAAAAGTGCAAGGTAACAAGGAAAGTGTGTGTTGGGGGGGGTGGGAGGCGCATATGCCGCCGCTGCGGGCAGAGTAGCAAAACAGATAGCAGTAGTATGGAGGCACAGCAGCAGAAGGACGGCAGTGGCAGAGGATTGTCAGTTCAGGGTCAGATGAGTGTGTGGCGGGGGGGGGGGGGGGGGGGGGGGGGGGGGGGGGCTAGGGAACAGCTGGAAATGGGGAAGCGTTGCAACAATGTGTCACTGAGCCGCACCGGCTGCTGAACTGGGTGGCACAGATGCACCGCTGCAGGGGGAGGCAATCAGGGGTCAGGCCAGGGGTCAAACGCGTGTGGGTGAGGCTAAGGAATAGCTGGAAGTGGGGGCTGGCAGAGGCAGCAGGTAGTAGGGTATGGAGGCACAGCAGCAGGATAGATAGCAGCAGGAAAGCATGTCAGGCCAAGAGTCACCATGCCCCACCCGCTGCCCTTCGTGTCATATCGGCTCACCAGTCAACATCTGTTCGCTCGAAGGGTCGACCTGTGCATTGCTGCACAGCTCCTGCACTCGCACACAGCTCGGGACGCCGCTCTTGAACACCATATACCGTCAGTCGGACAGCTGCAGCGCTGCTCCTGCGTCATAGTCCCGTTTGCTTTGCGAATCATGACGACTTCCGTGCACTTGTAGTTGGTAGCACAGTCGCTGCCGAGTTTGCACATCTGTCCAGATCCGCAGCGCCGTGTGCAGTTCCCGCCACCGCAGTCAATGTCTGATTCGTCCCGATCAAGCTCGTTATTGAAGCATAGATCCGGATCTTCCAGCTGCGGTAGCGTAACGGTTTGCCGCTCCTCCAGCACGCACCCGACCCCGTCCGGCCCGGGTTTCGCGCGGTCCGGCAGCGGCATCCCATCGGTCCGCAGTCGGTGGGCTCGACGACTTTACGAGATAGTACACGCCACAAGCTGTGCCTGAGCTGCTGGGGACTAGCCCCGAGGGACAGCCGCATTTCTTGGAGGGCTGGTCGCAAAACCTAGTGGCGCAGCCTCCGTCACCACGACACGACTGCACAGCAATCACAAGTGCAGCAAGGGCAGGGCACGGGGGGGGGGGGGGGGGGGGGGGGGGGGGCTTGCAGCCTGCACTCGGAGTGCCTCTCTGCCCACTGCTGCAGTACTGTGCTGTAGTGCTGCATAGCAATGCTTGAGGCAGCAATTTTGTCACACTGAATGCAGCGCTGCACATATAGTGGCACACATGAAGATTGCCAGTGCCAGCAACGGTCAGCGCTGCTGGCTGTACTCTGCACATCCTGTGGCAAGTGCACTCGGTGAAGAAGGCACAGCCACGTGTACACTATCCCTACATCACCCCCCCCCCTTCACCACACACAGTGCCCAATTCAAAGGCATTGCACTGCGCCATTGCCTATCTATCTGATGTAACTGCAACACCTGCTCTACGTTCCTCTGAAATGGCACCCGGGACGCCGTCCCGCATGATGTGAAGTCCTGGGCACCCTCTTCAGATACCCGCCCCTCTCCTACCCCCACCAACACTAGTGACCTGTCATTCAAGCTGGCATCATTATATACATGCTATGGGGTCAATGCCGTTGACTGGGTCAACGGTCAGTCAACGCTTGACCAGTGGGATCAGTACATAGCGGCTCACCCACCTGGCCAAGGAGCACTTGCGTGCACAGAAGAAGCCACAGTCTGTGGCCCCTCAAACGCATCCCACTTGCCGTTGCTGCACATCTCGACCTGTGAAAACACAACAACAGCAGCACAAAACACAAGCATGGCGAATATGGTGACAGCTGTACATGTGCAAGCGTCCTCCACACCCTTTTCTAGGCTTTCACTTCAAGTGCAAGAAGCGCGCGCCCCATCAATTTCTGGTCAATAATGGCAGCAGCAAAGCACAAGCGGGGCGTCTTCACAAAGCTGTAATTGCGGGTGGAAATGTCAGAACAAGGCACCATGCAGGGCAGCCCATGTGCACATGGGCGCTGAAGGCTCAAGGCCTAACAGGTATACACACCTGTGACAGGCAGGGGTTGGTACCATTCGCCCTGCGCGAAAGGGTGCTCGATGCTCAGGAACTGCCCATCCCTGCACATGCAGCGCAACTCATCTTTTCCCAGGCCTCGAGCAGCCCTTGGGTAGGGCCTGCACAGCTCACTGATACAATCCTCATCCTGCTTGCACAGCTGCCCCCCCTGACACTTGCTGCTACAGCCGGTGCCGCACAGTTTGCCGGGTGCTGCACAACTTGCTACTGCCCTGGCACGCATGGGGGCTGGGGACGGCCGCGCACGGTCCAAGACGCCCCGTTGCTGCCTTTGCTGCTGGCCCTGCTGTTGCTGCTGCTCCTGGGCCGACTACTGGAGTGATAGCGGGAGGATTTGAATCGGGGACGCGCGGGGGCTGCTGTGGTGGCGGTGTAGCGGCGGCCGTGAGGGTGGTGGTGCTGGGTCGTCCTCGGGTCGTTCCGGGTGGGGCCATGGGGTCTTCATCACCTGCAGGGTATGCAGCAACGCCAAAAGGACATAAACAGAAAAACCGACTTGGTCAAAGTCCCATTCCCTCCGTCACAGGTCCAGCCGTACAAGGCAGCCATTGGCTGGTGTTCATGGTGTTCCTGAAGTGACTGGTGTTCCTGAAGTGACTGGTGGTCAAGGGCAGGACATGGATTGGGTTCGGGGATTGCATCGCGTCGGCTGGGTCCTTGAGGCCTCTTTGTAACGAACACTGACTGATGACTGACTGACTGACTGACTGACTGACTGACTGATGACTGACTGACGACTGACTGACTGACTGACTGACTGACTGACTGCGTTCCTGAAGGCGCCAACTGCCAGCACACAACCAGCTGCCGTTTGCATGGTGATTGCTGTCCTGCTGCCCCTGCGTGAGGACACCGGCTAAATGCGATACAACGTACGCACGCAACCGCAACTGCAACTGCAACTGTAACAGTAATTGTAACTGTGACTGTAACACCAAGGGGTACTGGGTGATGCAGCAAACCACTGCCCAGCGTTTGCTGTCTTTCCTGTTTACCTGTGCGTCAGCGTCACCAGCAGCGGCATCAGCATCTGCCTCAGGGTCCAAGTTACCCGGCCCAGCTCCCCTCGGTGGGCCAGGTCCCGGCCCAACTGCTTGTGTCAGCCGCCGGCCACTGCTGCTGCTGCTGCTGCTGCTGCTGCTGCTGCCCTGGTCCAAGTCACCCGCCCAGCTCCCCTCGGTGGGCAGGTCCTGGCCAACTGCCTGTGTCAGCCGCCGGCCACTGCTGCTGCTGCTGCTGCCGGGCTTTGCTGCTTACTGCTGCTGCTGCTGGGGACAGGTGTTCCACTGCTGCGGCCACCGCCGCCGCCGCTGCTGCTGCTGCTGCTGCTGCCTTTGGGTGGTGGGGCAGCAGCAGGTGTGGGGGGTGGTGGGGGCGGTTTGGCCGCAGGTTTCACAGCTTTGCTGCTGCTGCTGCTGCTCTTGGATGGTTGTGGAGGTGCTGGAGTGCTACTGCTGCTGCTGCGCTTGGCTGGCTGTGGGGGCACTGGAGTGCTGCTGCTGCTGCTGCTGCTGCTGCTGCTGCCGCCTTGGGATGGTTGGTTGGCAGGAGGAGGTGCCGGAGCAGGGGTACTGCTGCTGCTGCTGGCTCTTGCTGGGTGCCGCAACTACCGGTATCTGTTCTGCCAAGGTGTCTATACGCACTGCAGATCCACTGCCACTGCCACTACCTGATCCACTACCAGCGCCCGTTCCTGCTCCCGCACCCGCTCCCGCCCCAGCCCCTGCCCCCGCTCCCGCTCCGCCCCTGCTCCTGCTGCTGCGCCCTTGCCTGTGCTGTGGCTGTTGTCTGTCCCTAGCACATTCCAGCTGCCGCTGGGGTCGTTGAACTGTGGCAGCAGCAGCACAGGATGAAAACAGCAGCAGAGACAGCAGCAGTAGCAGCAGCAATGGGGCAGCGATAGGGGCAGCAGCTGAAATGTGTTTGTGGGAAGGGCAAGAGGGGTTCAACAAGATCCTGCAGCAGACGCGTTGATAGCTACTCATGCAGTTTGTGCAGGGACAACTGCAGGCAGACACATGCTGTGGATAGCGTGAGAAGGGGTGGAGCTTTCAAGGGCTGTGCTGTTGCGTTGCAGTGAGGGGCAACCTCCAGTGCTGTCCCTTCCACCCTGCAAATGTGATGGCTTAGGGGGGTTGCCGAAATTGCGCAAGGAACATGATGACTTGGCCGCAGCCTTGCTGCTCGTTTTGCTGTTTCCGCCTTAGGCTGTTAGTGGGAAAGGCAAGAGATTGAAGGGTGTAAGGCAACAGGATCAACACCATCTTGCTGGCAGATGCACATGCATTTTGTGCAGGGACAACTGCAGGCAGATGCATGCTGTGGTTGGTGTGAGAATGGGGTGGAGCTGTCATGGCTGTGCTCTTGTGTGCTGTTGTAGGGTGGATCCTCACTGCTCTCCCTTGCACCCTGAAAATGTGATGGCTGAGGGGAGTTCCCACCATCACGCATGTAACTTTTGATATTGCCGCAGCCTGTGCTGGTTTTGTCTTGGGCTGTGTAGCTTGCTTGATGGTGGGTGCAGCACCCCCCCCCCTTCCTCACAGACATAATGGCGTGAGGAGTGTTCCAATTGCTGTGCTTGAAACTGGTTGTGCTGTGGTTGACTAGGGTGGTAATGGTATTGACGTATCTATGCCCCCCCCCCCCCCCCCATCGGGCTCATACAAGGTGTTGGCTGCGGGGTGCTTAGAACTGCACCTCTGCAAATTGCACTGCATGGTAGCCTTCCTACAATGCTGTCAGGTAAGACACCATGATTCATCCAGAGTTCAAATCCAACGCTGCTGGGCCTCCCACCTCTTCGGGGTCTTCATTTGCAGGGGCTCCTGCTGTGCTGCTCAGGTCAAAGCACCCTGTTGCCAGCAGCAGCAGCAACAGGGGCCATGTGCGCATGCTGCGAGTGCCGATTGTTATCTTTACGCCAGCCTGCAGCTGCATCTGAGGTCTGGGAGATACAGCTCCCGAGGTGTGCTGCTGTTGCGGAAGCTACAGCAAACTGGTAATTAGCAACCCGACGCCCCAGTTTGGCTCGTG